>VUJU01000003.1:291915-322266 GCA_009835225.1 Aphis craccivora
TGTCATCTGATCGATAGGAGCGCTATACGTGTAGGCGACACTACTGTCGTAATAATGCATTATATTATCGTAATAGATATTCTAATATATTTTGATGTGCGATGATCAAAGTGGCATGTAAAATATTATTTTTTTTTTTTTTTTGTGAAATTCAGATCATATCTTTTACCACTATCACCTCTTTAATGAATAAATTAATATTTATTTTAGATTTTTTTACTTATTCCAAATAAAATTATTATTAAACTATAATACACATATATTGTCGATCCATTACAGCTAGTAGAGTATATAGTACTATAATTATATATAAAGACTCCGCTGCACTCAATCGCTCTCATTACGAATCTTCATAATACCAAAACATAATAATAAAAAATGTCAACATTATCAAGTTTCCGAAAATGTCAAGCAATCGAATGCATCAAACTTGGAATAAATAGATTATCTATATATAAATGTAATAATATATATTAAAAGCAACCAGAGGATATGAACTTTTAATTTCAATATTATAATTATTTATAACTCACTGTTTGTTAGTCATATCGTTGGCCATGACTGAAAGATAAGTACATTATAACCTACACTTTTATAGAATATAGTTTATACGTTAATTTCGGTATAATATATTTTTATCACCTATATTTATTAGTTTATTATCTTAAACTCGCTGATCTACAGTCCTACACATCTGACCACCCTGGAATCACCCACCGATTTTGGTTGACGCACAGGCGTTAAACATCATTCACAAAGCCACTGAGTTGAAAAATTACAGTTAAAATACCTAACGATAATGATAACATAATATTATACAGGTAACAATCGGTATAGACGGAATGCTAAAGAATATACCTATAATATGTATGATACATTATAGACCATGATTAATGTGGGTTTGTCAGGTACTAGCGGAGCGCTTCTAGTTTTTATTTTGGTAAAAGTAGACATCTTGACTCCTATTCAATTGTGCGATGTTTACGAAATTTGGCGTCACTGCTAAGCTAATGTATTAATTATATAACATTATATAAAGTTGTTCTTGACTTACAAATTATTGAACAGTGACGATGAAAAACGAGGAAATATCGATTTGTGCATTTTCTAAATAATACACGAATACTATTTTGTAGAAAAAATACATTAAATAAATTATTTTAAGTTTCGTAGGTATAGTCAATTTACTATTTTTTTTTTTAATTAACCGTGAAAGTAGGACGATTTTTCGTTTTCAGAAAAGTAGTGTTTTAATATTTTATTCTCATTTACCCACGCACCATCTACCTAAAAAAAATCATTCATTAAGAGAAAAAAATCATATAAAAAGGTTATTGTTTTTAACGAATAATGATTTTTCCTTAATCACAATGAGTGTCCAGTATAATAGTGTAATACATTGTAGATTAATTTTGTTACGAAAAAGTAAAAATTATATAATATTTAGAAAAGTTGGAAAGTAATAATGGTGTACCTATGTATGTTTATAAAATTAATAATTTGTGATATATTTTAGATTATCGTATACAAATTAATTATGATAATATTATATTTAAAACTAATTTTCAAACATAGAATGATAAATCAATTGGCTTATCGATAAGAAGATTATTATTGTTTATATAATATACTATGTCATTTTTTCTATTTACATAAAGATAAGTGATCGGTGTTTTCATACAACTCTTATAATAGTTAAACTTTAAACTATTATATTAATTTCGGTAAGTGTTTTTTTAATTTTTCAATAACTAAATCCTTTTTTTTTTATTGATAAAAGTGGTACTAAAACCTTCAAAAATTTCGGTTATAACAGAAAATAATTTCAGCCAAATCGGTTCAATAGTTTTCTAGGATAGATAGAAAACCCCTTAAAATTTTATGAAGGTAGTATAATAGATATAATATTAAAAAAGTAGGTAGGTAATAAAATATTTTTACAATATTAATCATAATGTTTTATTAATGTGTAGTAACAATGTTATTTTGTATAGAAATTCGTCAAGTTTTTTTCAAATCATAAATTGTTAAAAAAAAAAAAAAAATCTTTAACTTAAAGAATGTGATGATTGATTACAATACATTACAAGTATTACCAATAATAGGTACACAGATATATTTTTAATGAAATAATGCTCACAGGAAATTATTATTGTTTCTGCCTTATGGTAGGTATAACTTATACAGTATACCTATACGCCTATTATTATTTTATTTTATTTTAGTATCTGAGGCCCCCCCCCTATGATTTTTTTCCACTTTCACCGTTGACTATATAATAATAGGGTTTAGGGTCGCGAGGTGGGGCACACCATGTACAATAGCCCGGTGCCTCGCCATCGTCTAACAAGCCATATTATTGTTGACGTTAAACAATTATGTTGTTTTTAAGCTAATGACGTGAACATTCAGCCACGGTACTATTATAATTCCATTATATATGAGACGTATGTGTGTATAAACGCGACATACGAGTACATGTATCTACAGTGGGTAACGGCCCGTGATTGTATGATTTTTTTCTATTTTTTTTTTTTACGTGTTCCGGCATTTTTCGTCGTGTTTATGCTCATTTTTTATTATTAATTTTTTTTCACGGGTCTAAAATAATGTCATGTGACCTAAGTGCGTACACACTAGGCTTATAAATGCATATATGATGTAATAATGTGTATTTAAGGCCTGCGACGATTATATAGTTTTACACCTACTCGTTCAAAGACGCTTTATCATACTGCGAAAATCGTTTTCGTTATATTAATACTGTTATAATACATACTAGACATTTGAGATCGTGCCTGCTAACATGTAATTCGATGTGCTTACTTATATATTCGTAAGCCTCAAAACTTAACACTGAATTATGTGCATGAAATTATATCTCAGCAAAAATCAGCTGTTGTGAAACTCTCGTCTAAGCTAAAGATTATATTATGTTCTATAGTGAAAAGTTTGTTAAATTACATAATATTTTGGTTTGGTTTTAAAATCGCGAAACAAAAGATTAGGTGTGTATAATTGGTGTAGTTTTAAGTCACAGTCACTCTGTATATTGTATGCAATTAATATCGAGTAGACGTTTGGACAAAAAAGTAATACATAATTTGTAAGTATAAGGATTCAAATAAATGTGGTGTACCTATAACCGGTCTTATTTAAATATAATTAAATATTCAGATAGGATTATATTTATATTATACCAAACAAAGACTTCACATATAATGCTAGTATAGATTGCCATTTGCAGTGTTATTGTGTGTGATATACCAACATATATTATGTAGATTGTATATATTCCAAAGCTTACATTTTATATGTTTTTAATATTCAAAACTATTAATTAATTAACTTTTTTACAAGTTAGCAGAAAAATATGAATTAGTTTAAATTTTGAATTGTATATATTATCTTTATTTTTAAAATACCATACATCACAGTAAACGCTTAAAAATATTACTATTTATTAAAACATTAATTTATATTTACTGATACAAGTTTATTTTTCGAAAAATATGAGGTACCTATTGACCTATAATGATACTAAGAAAATTAATACAATAACATTAACTAAATATAATATAGATACCATCTTACAGGTAAGCACACCAATAATTTATGGTTGTGACTTAAGTACAATTTTCATAATTATAATAAAAAAACGAAGACATTTTACGGTACATTACGCGTTAGCCATCATATGTTTGAAAATATAACGTGCGATCTAATTTTAACAAGAAAAATAAAGTGTTATAATTAATAAAAACTTGACGTAATACGCATAAATATAGTGCGACGAAGGATGTCATCAGAATGGCTTGAATTTTCTCAGCTTTCATGATTTTCAGAAGTGATTAGACATAATGACCTCCTACAATGTTTTTGAACAATATTAAAAACGAAAAATTCTTGTTTACGTGCCAAAAACTGTTAAGAAAAATATTAAAGAACCACCAAAATGTATTATAATGAATATATTCAGAAAAACAGACGCAAATGGAAAAATTAAAAACGGAAATCGGTAGATTGTTTTATAATATCAGAACGTTTTATTTTATTGACCCGGGAATCTTAAATTGTTCGGCCTTATTGATACTCTAACAATATAAAATGTCGGACCCCTTCACACAATAAAAAAAACAATTTGTGTCTTGATAACTATTTAATATTTTAATGTTATTTAAAAACGTATTACCTATTATAAGTCATGACAATTACTTTTATAATTTTTTACCTAGTTGTATCTTATGTTTTAAATTTAACAAAACACAACATTTACAATAGGATATAATATTATTCATTAGTAAAAGCAATAGGGTAAAAGTAATAACTAACAAGTAAAAATTATTTTAGTCGAGCTGTTTTGCGGACGCATATAAAGACAGTAAAGACACGCATGAAACCGGCGATCGACGACGTCAGATTTCCCATGGGTAGAAATCAAAACCGAAATCGTAAAAATGATACTTCAGATCAAAACCAAAGAAAAAATACTATACTAGGTACAAATCATAAAACTATTAAATGGAATCGATGTTGCGCAACAATATAAACGTCAAAGATTATAAAATCAAACATATTATTATTTTAAATTGAAATATTAGGTACCGTCGCATTATTATCGTCGAGCTAAATCGAAACGTTTAATTTCATTTTCAAGCCCGCCCCGCAATATACCTGCAGCTCGGTCTTATGTCCTTTTACCTATAGCCGATAATACGATATTATATAAGCTCGCGTATTACATTTCATTCAATCGACGGCCGTTGACAGGCGGACGGACGGCGTTTACTTACATATTATTAATATACATACCTATACATAGGTAGCGTGTGTCGTTAAATCCAATTACGGACAAAAACAATATCGTTATTCTAATTCTGCGCCCGTCTCCCGCGACACCGGTGTTTATATATACATATGAACCGATACGACGTGTACCTACTTTAATATATCGTGTGCGCATTATCGAATACGCTCCGGTCGGGCCCTCGTCGTTTCGATTCATTTCCTCTACCTATACCGCCACCGCCGCCGCCGCCGCCATTACCGTACCGATACCGTTTTCGTCTATGTACGAAACGGATTCATTTCCCGGGCGGCGTGTCGATTTTTCCACAGTGCGAACACAGGACGGGTATAGGGGAGATAATGTATTGTATATTATTTGGAGAGATTGAATAAAAGACCGACGGTGTCCGTCGGCCGCAACGTGAACGATATTCGCATAGGACACGACGAACGGCGTTATTCGGTTCGGTGCGCGGAAAACAAATAATATACGTAAACGCACGTGCGCCGCCGATATGGCAGCGGCTTCTGTGCGAGGCCCGTCGACCGTGAAAGTGTGACGTCACGCACTACGCGGATTCACCGTCATCGCACACCACTCCCGACAAATGACTTTTCCGTTCTGCAGGCGGTGGCGGCGGCGACGGCCAGTCAATTCCGCCCGCAACCCGCACACGAATTTATTATTGCGTCAATTTAATGTCATTGCCATTGTTATTGTTATTATTATTATTATTATTATTACTGTTATTATTATATACTCGTTCTTCACCGAAATTATTATGTTTGAACGAATAAAATTGCAAACAACACGTGATGCGTACAGCGAGTGTGTGTGTGTGTATCTGACTGAGAGACTGGTATAAAATAATATGAAAATACTGTAGCCTAGAAGCCGTACTAAAAAAAACTTCTCACTATAGACGTAAAAATTTAAAATACGCGTATTATTAGAATCGGTTTAGTTAAATTATAACAATCGTTTGGTTTAAACGTTCACCAAAAATAAAAATTTAAAAAATTTTAGATCAAAGATATAATCGCAAAGTGTGTTCATTGAAATCGCCTTATATAATAAACATAATTAGGTATACCATCAATATAATATGACTGTATTCTTAAATGAAACCTTGCCAAAGAAAAATATTGTTTATTGCCAAGTTTGTAACCATATATTTTTTTAATCGCTATTATAGGTACCCGTAATGTTAAACAAATAACATCATTGAAATGTTAGTATCTAGAAATATAATATGTATAATGGACGACGTTCTTACACAGAATTTGAATTTTAATATACATAAATATATTACATTATATTATATATATCACATATCGACGTATACAATCAGTATTATCTTTAAAAAAACTCTGATAGTTTGATATTTAAATCAATTTTTTTATTTTAACAGTCCAATAACTGTTTATGAAAAAAAGCTGAAGCAACTACGGCTGAAATATGCAATAAAAGTCTAACATTTTTGTATTCGAATGACAAAACGTCCGTAACACCAGAAGGAAACCTTAGAACAATTTAAATAATTAAACCATACCATATGAACGTAAGTATAGTCAGTATAATATTGGTTAGTACCTAAAACCTGTACAGTATGTTCGGTGAGAATTTAAAGTTGTTAAGCAACGTATGGGCATTTCATTATACTTTCTCAATTTAAAGTAATAGAATTTCGTTGAACACTATATATATTTGACACATACGGAAACCTATTATGTACAAAATGTATGGGTGTACCACGTACACGTGTGTGCTTGGTCATTCGGTTATTAAATTATAACAGTGATATTGCGGAAAGCAACATTATAATATGTATATCGTATAGTAAAACGTCATCGCAAAATAAACCAACTAAAATATAATTTCGACAAAATGTTGTTTAGGAATAATTTATAACAATATTATGGTTCTAGGTAAATCCTAATCTTATTGAGAAGCATATGAAACGGTTGACTTACAAGATCATTAAAATATAATCCTAAAACGGCAGACAAGACGAATCGAGTACCGGAGTACCTACACTATAAGAATTATTGCTGCTAAACAAATTGCGTGTACATCATCTGTAGACGTTAACTAATCGCTAGATATAATAAAATGATGTGTTAAAAAAGAAACATTTTAATGATGTCTCTATACAATGTATCTAATTTAATGTTTCTAGTATTACGATAGACAATCGAATAATATTTTTAAAATAATTCTTAACGTACGTTATTTCGGTACATGACCTCGACCATTTATGTTATTACTTACGAACAAAACAATGAATACGTATTATTATTTTATTTGTAAACATTACATGCAACATAATCCGATACTTCATTTGTCAATAATATAGCTCATGAAAACAACATTAACTGAAGTTCAATTAATTAAAATAAAAAAAAAATGTATTAGTATTGCCTCGAGATAAATAAATTTTTTCATAACAAATTTGTAATCTGCAATAATATGTAATTATATATTAACTACAATTATTATAATTATATTATATGAAATTATATTTATATTTATTTCTTATACAACATTTTAATAGATTTTTTTAAAAAAATTTTAATTATATCAATTATGTAATATTATGAATATTGTAATACACGACATTAAGCAACTCAGATTCATGTTTTTTTTTTTTTTTCTTTAAGTTTAGTATAAATGTATTACCATGAATAAATCAACAACCAAATAGAAAATAAACTAAAAATTATTAGATCATTTTTTTTAGTACAACAGTTTCAGATAGTTCGTAAGAAATAACCTTTGTTTTAATAAATACATTTTAATGAAATAAGACAAAACTCATAACTGATGAATTAAACAAACAGCTTAAATCTATTTAATTATTTTTCCAACATTTTATATAACTACAAGTAACGTTGTAATAACGTCACAAATATATAAATATTGGCTTATGCCTTTTATTTGTAGTTTCGAATAACGCGAAATATCTTATATAATTATTAGTTACTATGGTGACTATGGAATTGTACATGTAAATAAACAATTATAGGTAACTATATAAAATATTATGTATAATGTATATATAGTATTTATCAACCTACTTAATACATTTTTCTTCTTATTTGTAAAATAAATAAGAATTGAAAAAAAAATATAACTGTCCAAACAAAACAAAATGTTATCGAAAAAGTAATTTAAAAAAATTAAATTGGTAGAGTATTGGAAATGTGACAAGCATTTATAGTGTATAAAACGAATGGTGGTCACCAACTGACTTTGATATTGCAATACAATTTGATATTTTAAAAATTTTTTTTTTACAAAAACTGATCGAAATACCATGTTTTGATTTGTATAAAAATGGAATAGAAATATTATAACCTAAATAATTGCAAAATGATATTGGCTAAATTGTTGAATAAATATTATTAATTTTGTTACCAATGTTTGCTAATTAAGAAGCTTAGAACTGTCTTATAAATCTTAATTTTTTTTTGTTATTATTATTATTATTATTAGCACCAATAACCAAAATAAATTACTATTTTATCATATTTTTAAATAAATAATATTGAATAAACTCATATTCAAAATAATAACATAGACGAATTTGGATTACATCTAGTTTCTGAAATTGTTAACAAATTAAACATTTATAAAAATTAATAAGAAAATAATATTAGAACAAAAAATAGCATATTTAATAATAATTTATACGGTGGAAAAATAGGATTACAAAACTTTATCTTCGTGTACATAATATTTTAAACGGTTAAAAGTTTTCCGATTAAAGTTTCTCCCTTTTTGTAATACGAAAGTATTCTTATATTTTGTATGGTAACAGATGAACAAGTGTAATAGATAATTTTAAATATTAACTTCTGTATAATATATGTAGACAACACTACTATTATGCTAGTAACACTGACAAGTATAATTAAATATCTTGAAATGAAAGTAAAAATATATACTTTTTTGTTTTAATAGCAAAAATCAATATAAGCTTTATAAGATTTATGTCAAAAAGACAACATTTTATCTGTCAAGAATATTAATCAGGTTAAAATTAATAATACCTATGATAGTATTTTAAATTTAAATTTTATAATAACAAAAAAAATATTATTTTAATTTTACGATTTTTTTATTATCTTCATATTATATTATAAATCAAAATATTGACGCGGAACTACATTATGAAACGTGTAAATCAGCAAAAGAAAATACATTCATTTTTACAAAATAACAAATGTAAATTAATAAATTATTAAAAGAAATTAAATATTTGTTTAAAATTAAATTCTTAATTGTATAATTAAATGTACCTACACTCAAAGAATTTGAAAATAATGAATAATATTATAAGAATTTAAAATATATTTTATTTTCTTAATAATAATTACTTTATTTTCTACACGTAAGAGGAAATAACGTGAAAAAAGTATAATTTATGTAGTGTATTAAGTATATATTATTTTTTTAATTAATTTTAATAATAATTAACTATTTTATTAAAATTATATTTATATATATAGGTAACGTTTACACAATTATAATAACCATGTAAGTATTCACTTAATCTTCTTATCAATTATGTAAAATATTGCAGTACAATTTAAACATATACGTATTGATAACCGATTAATGATATAGAGTAATGAATTTGAGTTCTAAATACTATATAATTAAATACTAAAACTGCATATTATAGAAATAAATTTATTGTTTACAAATATTAACATGTATATTATTATAAAAATTCAATACATTTGATTGCATTGTTCTACGCTAATAAAAATAGATACAAATTAATTTTTATTATCCACTTAAGTCTTAAATATAAGATATTATTTTAATACAAAACGTTGTATTTGTTTTCCATGTTCATCTATAGCTAACTTTCAAATAGATTGTAAATTTAATATTATTCATAAGCCATTAAAATCTAAATTACTTTAATTATTTAATTAATTACTTATTCAAAAAGTTAAGTAATATAAATGTTTTATACTGCAATACATATTTTGATAATTAAACCATATGATATAATATTAATTATTAAAAAAAAATCTGAAATATTGTCTAAGTAAAGTCTAAAACACTGATACTAGCATGTGTGTTTGACATTAGAAATGAATTAAATTTATAAATATGATTTTTTTGACATTAACATTTTATTTTTATTTTTGTTAATTCTTAAATGTCAATAAATGCACATAACATAATAATATATGTGTGTACACAACATTATATTAGTTTTATTAATTTCACTTTAATTTAAGAACATATATATATAAGATAAATTTGGGTATATTGTGTTTAGATGCAGGTTGTTCTACAAATATATTCAAATAAAACATAATTGTATAAATATTATAAATACAATGTACTCTAACAGATTATTTTAAATAAGAAAAATCGTGATTTTAATTGAAATTCTTTTTTATTCTTGAAATCTAGTATTTAAAATGTTCCAAAAATTTGAATACTAACATTTTAATTTTCCGTTGGTAAAGTTATTTACATTAAACTTAGTTTTAACAATAGACATAAATATAATTAATCAATAAACATCGTATAATGTGAGTGTTTTTTTCGAGTCGCCGTAAGAATTTTATGTAAATACTTTATATTATAAATACATATATGAGCGTAACAGTGTTAAGTATAAAATGTATAGTGAGGGTATTACTTCACAGGTGTATAAAAAAAAACAATTGGAAAGAAAACAGTGTTATGCAGACAGCGTTACACTTATTTGTACCGTTATCCATGGTTTTATAGGTATACAATTAATAGTTTATAGTGTCTGTATACCTACACTTTTCTTGCATGAACATGTACATATTAAATATATATATATATATATATATATATATTTAAAAAAAAAAAAAAATGAAGAATTCAGCTGTAGAAATAAACATAATATTATGTTGTTAAATGCAAATAATATGGTAGTTATATGTGAATTTTTCTAATCGCATAATATTAAACACAATAACTATGTAATTGTTAGTTTTTTTATATAACAGTTAAAATTAAACAAAATAAAATTATTATTCGTTTGAATGTTTTAATATGATATTATATTATCATATGATGTATGCTGAAATTATATTTAAATGCCTATGTATTACGATAAATATAATGAAAATATTTTATCGAAATGTAAATAGTAAAAAGTTAAGATATATACTTTAATAATAAAATAGGCGTAGGTCTAAAATTATAATTTATGAAATAGGTAACTTAAATCAAACGATAATAATATAGACACCAATAAAATATTTCTTATAATAATTATTAAATTAAAGTTTATTTATTGTTTAATTGTTTATTTAAATGTATTGATTTTAAGTACCTATATTAATTGTATAGCTCACTGAATTCTATGTTTGATGTTATAAACGATGCATATAGTATAAAAAATGTATTAATAATATTAATAACAATTCGGGCATTTGATTAAAATTAAAATCTACTATATTGCTTTTGTATTTTTTATCAGTTATAGGTAATTTTAAGTTTTTAAGTAATTCGGTACACATTTTAATTGTACTATAATATAAAAACAGAGACTACACCTAAGTGATAGAAATGTCTACTAAATATTTTTCAAAACTTGACATACAAATAAGAAACAAGTAATGCAGAGCTTGTAATATAATATATAGACATAACTAGGAGACCTGAAACCATTAACAACATCATAAATAAATAATATGTCATGCGCCAAGTAAGGTGTTACAGAACAACTGTTTTTGATATTATACCTATTAAATTATCATCCACCATGTTTTTATAATAAATTAATTTTTGTTCATAAAAATATATTTATGTAAGTTCAAAATGCTCAAATTTCAAAAAAAAATAAAAAAAAAAGTGTATATATAAGTAATAACTTAAATAGGTAATACAAGATTTGTAACATAAATTATCCATATGTTATGAAATTGAAATACTCACAAAACAGTGTTAATGCTATACACTCGTATTATCAACAATCAACAACTATTATTAGTTGCTTTATAAGATGAGTGAAACTTACCTGAAACAGAATAAATTCTTAATAAATAAAAACAATAGAACAAATAATTAAACAACATTTATATATGAATCTAATATATTTTATTTTATCGACATTTATATTTTATTTAAATATTGCTATTTCGATAATATTAATATTGTATAAAGGTATTTATGTGTAACATTAATATTTTTCTTACCATTGTAAGATTTTTAAGTTACTAACACTAAAGATAATACATAAATTCCTTTTTAACTAAGTGATTCAATTCGAAATTACTACTGTTGATTACTATTGATATTTAAATTATGTAGGTACCTATAGAATTAATAATATGTAATATTGTAAATTTAAAAAAAAATCTCATATTTTATCATTGTCAGATAAATGTGTATCGGATGTTTGTAAAATTATAAATATTAATTTCTGTTACACATTTTGAATAATAGCTACTAATTTTTGAGTAATTATGAAGAAACATTAAGTAACCTTTTTAATGAGAACTGTAAAATACTTTCAATTATATATTATAAGTTTATGTTAATAAAAACAAATATTTATAAATATTTATTATTATTAACCATGCTCCATAAATTAAACTGTTATATATTATTATAATATATTAAAATAATGAGGAGTAACAGTTATTTACATTTTTCAATGATATCTCCTCTACTCATCCGTATAACAAATATCATTAATTATATAATTATCGATCGACATTCGACACTCAGCAGTATTTTATTTTTTGCGGCTGTGTCTTAAATGTCTAAATCGAGTAAAATATGGTTTTTGTATCGACTTTAACGTCCAACTTAAACTTGTATACTACAATGTAGAATATAAGACCTACTTTACCGTATATATATATATGTGTGTGTGTGTGTGTATATAACTTGGACCAAACTCCATATATTTCAGTATAATTAATAATAATTAATAATCTATGGTGTAAAAAACATTTAGAAGTGTAAAATTAATTTTTTTTTTTTTAAATTTCAGCCAAAAAACAAAAATTCTACCTACCTAATTGATATTTATTATTTTATTAAACAAGTATTTCAGTGGTTATTATAATATTATAATAAAAACGAAAAATTATATTTATTTTTCAATTTATAAAACAAAAAGTACTTCACTACTATATAATAATAACTTATAAAAATAATAAACACATTTTTAAAGCATATTATCCTCCTAGTTAAGCCGGTATCCATAAATTAATAAAATTATATATTAATATTATATTATATTACACATTATAATATGTCACATAAAAAAACGATAAAATGACCAATTTTTATTGATGAAAATCACTAGTGATATTAAGAAACAAAACCTACAAAAAAAAAAAAAAAAAAAATCATGCATTTGCACTGCTACAAATATAATTTTATGTGGGTTTTTAGTTTACAACATTTAATGTTATAAGTAATATTAAGTATATAAATGGAAGTTTTGAAAATAGATTATTGTAAACTTTTAAGCAAGTTGTAATACTAGCATAATAATAATAAAAAAAATCAAATTGTAATATTATTTAAAATAAATTATTCCGGAAATCGTAAAATTGAATCTATAGTACAAACTTTTCGAAGCACAAATCATTTTACAAATATCTTATACAATAATATTTTTTTATAAATTTTAAATTCTCGATAAAGCTAAAAATATATTGATTCTACAATGAAAAGATTTTTTTTTAAGTTTTGTTCATACATATTCTCAGAAAAATATATGCTCTAATCTTGTTTATTTAGTGTTTATTAATAAACAAATAATACTCGAATTGAATTCTATATTGATTTTGTAAACATTTGAATTAATCATCTTTTAAAAATCATCAATAATCTTTTAAAATATTTTTTAAATATTTCAGTCCGATTTTATTCTATATTTTTATTTTATATTATCATATATTTATTAAATATTTTGTAAGTTTTGCATTAATAATATCTAAACATAAACAACATAATACTCATCGATATAGTAAAACCTATTCATTAATTGCTACAAATATAACTCTAACATAGGCACAATTTCAGTTTTTAACTTGGAGGGGCTCAATATTATTAAATGAAATAGACCCATGTGGGCTCCCCCACCCGTATTCAAATACCGAAATCATAGTTATCTCACCAATTTTCCTACATAGATTATTCATTCTTTAATAAAACTAAGAAATATTTAGATATTTAAAAATATAAAATTTATTTATTAGGTATATTATAATTGTAACCGTCGAATCAAAATTGCAAATTTATCCAAAATTTGTTCGTTAGACAATTCATTTGACAAATCTCGTTCTATATAAATTATTGATAAATTGGTAAATCTATCTTAATTCATCGAAGTCGGAAACTAATTTTTAATCTATTATTATTTTCAAACAACGTTTAACATATTATGTAGATTAGATATTTAATGAAGGATTTAATACTTCAATTTAAACACAGATTTTTGGAGGGGCTAAGCCCCTCCAAGTCCCCCTAAATTGCGCCTATGAACTCTAATCAAGCTATATATGTTGAAATCCATTTTTCTTTTAGTTTTAAATCTATAAGACTATAAACACACGTGATTAATTTATTGTTGGAACAAATTTATAGTAATGTTATACCCAACATACAATCTTTCTACTGTATACTATTATATCTATGGTTTCAAAATTGTTTGTCTAGTAATATATCAGTATTCAATCGGTTTTATATTTAAAATCTCATAAAATCGCAATAATATATACAATAATCGTATATATTCATCTGAGCAGTATAATAAGTAATAACTGTCAAAATTATTATCTTTTAATTTATATTAAAAAAAAAATTTTATTTTCGGAATCTCACACTTGCATTGGCTTAAAATATTTTTTTGAAGTGCTTTTAAACAATTCAAACTATATATTTACATGCTATTATTTTCTCATGTTTTTCAACACAATTTTATAGCGTACTCATGAATCACGGTTTCATGTCTTCCGTAATAATAATATTATGGTGAGTAAATTATACTCTTATTTAGAAAAATGAAGAACAACTCAAAGAGGAAAACTATAGTGCGCTTTAATCTAATTAGTTTTCTTCCACAATTTAGAATGCCACGCCTGAGCGTTTTGGTAGGTTATAGACAGGCAATCAACAATTATAATTGCAGTGTAATGAATGCAAATATATTTCTTTCATTTTAACGTTTGACTCGAAGGGAGACATTAACAGTTAAAACGATTAAATAGAATTATTATACGTTCAGTGGCCATATACTGTTGACTATGCATTTTTCGTTTCATTAATATACTATCCTATAATCATTTAAATGCACCGAAATTGCAGCTACAGCAGTCCATCAGAATATTGTAATACCTACTAATAATTTCTTAAAATCGATTTAATATGATAAAAATCATTAAGAATTATAAGAATTCAAAATCGCAATTATTTCTTTTAATATTAAAAATGTATAATGAAACTAAAAATAAATTTAAATCTATAAATATCATAACGATTAACGATATAATTATTGTTTTATCATTTTCTGAAATCAATATAAAATTAAAAACAAAATGTATTTGTTTATTTATTTATTTATTTATTCGGCAGTAACTAACAGACAGCTGTTGATCTACAATAATATAGTTTCTTGGTAGGTAATCACTAATTACTTATTAGTAATAACTTGTTCTTCGTTTTAAAAGCCGAAACAGTTATTTTTTTTGTATATATAGAAGTAAAAATTAGACTTGTAAAATTGAAATAGGTATGATATTTTAAAAATAAATATATGGATATTATAATTTAAAATTTAAATCAGAAAAAAATATATAATATCAATAAAGGAAATTCAAATTTTGATTCCAAGGCAGTGAATATATTTAGACAATTTCGGAATGACGATAAAAAAATATGTGTTTAATGGGGAAAACGTAAGTTATCGTCCCTGCGTAAAACGTAGACAATTTGTAGTTTTACAAATGTAGTTTAGTTGATTTAACATAAGGACAAAACGTTTAATTTTAGTTTTTCAATATTTTTTTAAGCACGATTAGAATCACTTCCACGAGGTTTCCTTCGAGTTCTGGGCTGCAATGCTATATAAATGCTATATATCAACGTGTGAATAATGATTCTTAAAAATATCATAAGGTAATAAACCACCTAATAATTCGTCGTGAGAAGATCGTGGACTTTGCTTTACTATATTATAACAGTCGAATTTACATTATCGATAATATTGTTATCCTAATATGGTATTTTTTGGAGCCGAGTTAGCAATCGTCGTTAAATATTGGCCATACCGTGATATAGGTGCAGGTGTGACACGATTTTCCTAACTTAACTAATCCTACGGAAACCTTCGTGGCACACTCCGCGCCACGATATGCCAATTATTTACGAACGCTAATAGTTTCCCGGTCGGAAGGGTTAGTCGAAATGGGGGGTTGTGGGTGTGTGGTGTACGCTTACCCGCATATCCAAGAGTGTCTACGCCGTGGAGCGGCGCCGACCACGCCGGGCGACAGCAGCACCACCGTGCCGCCGCAACCGCCACCTCCACCGCCGTGGCCACCAGCCCCGTCCCTGCTGTTGTAAGTCGCGCGCTGTTTGGTCACCGGCTGCAGCGGCGTTTCGGCCACCGGAGCGGTCTGCGGCTGCTGCAGAGGAGTATGGTCATCGTTGACGGCCAAACTCACTCGGACTTCAGGCACTTTCAGGGCACCTCCTCCGTTCATCTCGGTCGAGGATCGTCACCACCGCCACAGCCGCCGCCGAGGCCTCTACCGACTCTGCGGCCGGAAGCACCATGCACGTGTAGATCGATTTGTTTGCGGAACTGCACGACGACACGCGTCGATATTGTTACTGTTATTACTGTTATGGCACAGACGTCCGCGATACTACCGACGACGAAGAGACTTGCGAAGACGAAGTGATCGCGACGACGTTTGCCGGTCGAGTCGAACGCGGGACCGGTCGCGCGCGATGACGACCGTACGGCGTGCGGAACGTGACTGTGGCGGTGCCGCGCCGCCGCCGCCGCCGGGTTGAGAGCGCGCGCGAAAAGTCTCCGTCGGCGTCCCACTCCTCCGCCGCCGCCGCCGTAGCCGACGACGGTGACGGTCATCAGCCGACGACGACGATGCCGCCACCGCCGTGCGTTTGAAACCGTATAGTATACGCATCCGGCCGCCGCCGACCCATAACAGTGTTTTTATTATTATTATTACGTTTTCCTGAGGTTTTTTTTTTTTTTGTTTTGATGCGACACGTACTGAACCGGTAGGTGAGGGAAATCTTTTTTTCGCCAAAGTCTCGTGTATATGGGTGTAACACATTAAGTACGATAGTAAAACTCTAGCGGCGTGCAGACTTGACAAAATGCCGCGACTTTACCAGTTTTTTTTTATGTTTTTGTGTTTTTTTTCTTTTTTTCCGAAAAAAAAACCGATCCAACGGCGATATTACTAAACAACGTAGTATGCTACCTCTGTGCATCTGCAGTACGAGCGCCACTGCAGTGTACTAGAAGTAACTTTAATTTTGATAGGTGTAATGTTCTTTACTTTTTTTATACTATAACGTTTAAAGTAAAAACATTTGAAAAAATCTCTTATCGCGTATGAAAAAACTTTAAAAAATCGAGCTTTTGTCAGCCCTGCCTGACGAAATCATCTTTCAGACAAAAAAACAATTTGTCAAAATCCGTCTAATGTGGAATACCTCAGAAAGTGAAGTAGCGTTTTACTATTTTATTATTTTTTTTTTTCATACTATGAATAATTCTGGCCGCTTCTGTTCCCCTTAATATTTTTATTATTCTTTCTTTTCGTTTTTCATCCGACTAGTGATGACCGACGTCGTCGCCGCCTTATTCGACCTTGCCACGATCGCGCCCGGCGATTTACAACAAAAAAAAAAAAACAAACAGTTTTTTTTTCGCTCTTCCATGCGGCAGCATCGTATTTATGGAGGGGTGACGACGACGGTTGAGCGGGGGAAAACGACCGACCGAATCGCAATAATTGTAGATAATCATTATGTATAATATTGTTGTAATATATTGTACGGCGTACATAAAAAAAAAAAATATTATTACCTATGTTATCGGAGAACGGTATGTAATTGTATTTATAATACTCGGAAGCGGAACACCGTAACGACGATAGATGCTGATGCGTTTTATTTTATACTCTAATATCGTTTATCATACTACAATACTCGATTAATAGAACGTAATTAATTATAATATTGCGGTCAGGTTATTTTCTTTGATATTTATATTATACTATTTTTGAATGTTATTATCATTTATCGGAATTGTCAATGTTGTCATAATGACGTTTTATGCCGTACCGTGCAGTTTATATGATTTTAGTCAAAAACGAATTGCACAGTATAGTAATTATATTAGAAATAATAATATTATTAATTCATACAATGTCATTAGTAAATTTGTTATTCATTAAAAGTCTATATCGATGAACCATATTATATCTACCTAAAACGGTGTGATAAGTTCGTGATATAAATATCATAAAATGAATCCAAATATTTCGAAAATTAAATTGTGTATAGTGAATAACAATAAAGGTTTTTGCGTATAATAGCAAAATAATTTAAGTCCTTATGAATATATTTTGAGTTTCACAAAATAAAATAAATCATTATTTTTCGAAGTTCAGACTTGAAATGCCTCTAAAGAAAAATTTACATACCTATGTAATTTTAATTTTTTTTTTTTTATGTTCCTATAAGAAAAACTTATTAGGATTCTTTAATTGGATTTTAAAGTCTAAGTTATTTAAATTATTATAATATATAATAATTACAAAATATTTTGTAAATTTCCATTATTGAAACTTAAAATGTTAACTATATAAAGACTCAAAGAATTGTGACTATACATTTTTATATATTTTTAATGGGTTATATACAATGTATATGAAAATTTTAAAACTCAAAAATAGAAATGTTATTATACAGAGAACGTCAAATGCTTATAAATAGCTTAATATTTAGTGTATTATAAATATTGTAACGATATTAATATAAACATTATAGATTTATAGATAATTGTGAAATTCAGTAGTTCGTGAAAAATACATATACACGGTGTATCATGAAGATATGACAATTTTACATTAAAATATGTCAGATCATTGTGATACAGTGTGTATATATTTCGACCACCAATTTTGGGTAAACGTGTCCCATTATTATGATTTTTTTTTTCGATTACTTTTTTAACTACTAGAAAGTATTAATCCCCCAATGTACCAATATTATATAATATATTATAATTTTTATTATAATATTATTATATTATATTATAATTTTTTAAGGGAAAATAAACTTGACTGTGAAAAATGGTAAATTTTCACATATTATATAAACTCTAAAGCGTGTTAAAAAAAAAAAATAAACACATATCATTGAGTAAAAATTTAAAATATATTAAATTCATCGCTCCTCTCAGAATTTTAAATGCTAATTTAAAAAAAAAACGACTAGTTTATTATTGAAATTCAGTTTTATAATTATTTTCACAAAAAGGTGTGTAAAAAAATGGTGTTCATTTTTTAAAATTATTTTGAGTTCCATTGTTTTTTTGTTTGTTAAGGGTTACGCTAAATATAATAAAAAAATACAAAGATATTATAAAACGCTTAAAAATTAGTTTATGAACTACATTAAAATTCTTTGAACGTTTTAACGAATAATCTTTTTTTTTGATTTTGTTTTACTTTCTTGAGTAAAGTCGAGTGTATTGATAATGATATCGTGTATAAGAAGTGTAGTTATTTCGGTATGGAAATAAATCCGATATTGAAGTATAGAATGATTACATAATATATATTTATATCACGGTTGTAGATTAAACAAAAAAAAAAAAATAAATAAATAAATGTCACTACTTATATTGTGTTGGTAGTTTGGAAATTCAAATATTGATAATTTGTTTTCGATCTTATATTTTCGATAATATTATATTATATCAATGTATATAAAATAATCCAGTTCAAATTTAATTCGATTATTGTTTTAACTATTTATTTATTTTTAAAACATAATATACTCAATATTGTTAATATTTGTAAAATAAAAAGTATTTATATACCTACTAAAAATATAGAACTATACTAATTTGTACCTACTGTTTAATGATTTCACTTAATTTTTAGAATCAAAATAAATATTTCAATACTTACCATATTATTTTATTATTAGTATATATATTTATATCTTATATATCTTCTTCAATTATTTTGTAGGATTAAAATGAAAACTAACATTTTTAATTAATGAAAAGTATAGATGCTTTCATACTACCTACTTATTTTATCAAGCTTCCATAAATCATTTGGATACATTTTTAAAATGTCATTTATACGTTAATTAATTAATTTTGTTAAGTAATTTATATTAGAAAATCAAATATTTAATAATATACTATTGAAAGTTAAAATCGTTTTTCGTATATATATTTAAAAAAAAAAAAAAAACTAGGTATGAGATTTTTAGACATTCTCCAATTTAAAACAAACGAGAAGAAAGATAATATAAACATAATATAACAAGGGAATAAAATAAAAACCTTTTAACGACTAATATAATTTTACTTTACTTTTACTTTTTATGCATTTCATATTAAAATTATGATGATTAAAAAATTTTATTATTCATATTTTATTTAAATTTTTACTGAAGACATAAATAAAACTATAATCTTTATATACATATATAAATATTGTATACATTAATATTATAAGCAGTAAATAATTATAAAAGGTAATATTTTTCAGAAAATACAATTGTAAAAATTTGATTTTAATTTAACTATTGTGTTTTTTTTTATTTATACAAAAAAAAAAAAAATGGGGAATTGGATAGGTCTTACATAATAAACGGTTGAAGTTCAATTCAGTTTATCTCATAGAACATTTGGAAAGATAGAGTAAATTTTAATTCAATCAAATTCAAATTATTACATATGAAATATGATTTTGAGTGGAGATGATTGTGCCAGCTTCTAATTTTAATGATATTTTAAATTTATTTATTTTTTAATCATTTCAACTAAAATATTTTTTTTTCGATATATATCAAAAAAAACTTAGTTTAACATTTAAAATGTATGTAGGTACATAACAAATATATATAATATAATGAAAATTTCAATTATCTTTCGTTCTACTTTTTTTTTTTGAAATACATCAAAAGCAAAATAAATTTGATTTAAAACTGTTATTACTTAAATATTACAAATATATTTAGTAATTATAATTAATTGTTGTGGAACATTTTTTTTACCCCCTAACTAGATTTAATACAATATTTATAATAGGTACATCACTCGACTACAAATTTTAAATAGGATAATCTAATTTGAATCAACATATTGATAATTTAATTTTCAAAATGATGACCTTCAAAAATATACTCTTAATTATATTATTGAAATCACTATAATATGAATGACTAATAAATAATATTTGATTTTTCATAATAAAAATACGCATCGTAATATAAGCAGATAAATCATATTATTATTATGAAGTATTTCATATTTACTTAAATTGTTAATGACAGTTAAATTTGTGCTAGTTTTTACTTAATAAATGACTAATTAACGTGTTCTGTATTATCCAATAGAACATAAAACAATTAAAATTAATATTAGTACCTATTTTTGTAACATTTTTTTTTTTTTTTTTTTTTAGATAAACAATTTTATATGGAGTCCTTAAGAAAAAGTATGTATTTCAATATAATTAAAGGCACATCAATTAAAGGACGTATATAGGTAATAGTTAATTTATAGGTACAATAAAATAAATTATTTAGTTGAATGGAACCCAAAAACCTCAGCCACAAAGATAATACTTTAAGTACTTGGAATATAAATAAATCATATCGTTCGATCGACCCTTTGTAAGTTAACAAACTTTTTACATAAAGATTACAAACAATGAAAACTGAAAGAGTCGTGTATTCCATAACTGATCACGAAGACTTGGATTTTGATTTTAAATTCGTGCCAAAAATTATTTTGTCTAAAAACAAATTGCGATAACATTTTATATTCTTATCTTAATTATAAATGTAAATACCATCAGCTCGTACTATCAGTCAACTATCACTGCGCTATGATAAGTAATACGTGTTAAAGTTTGAAACTAGAAAAATGACCTCGTTCAACAATGAAATGGCATCTGTAGGGAATCAATCCTCAATAATATTATAAATTATAATAAAATAAAAAGTTATTATGATTTATGTTAACAACATATATCGGTGAACCATATCATTTGACGCAATAGTTTATCAAAAACATATTATTATATTTATACTAAAAAAAAAAATAAAAAAACCAACAATAAATACCATAAAAAGATATTACAAGAAGCAAACAGTTCAATTTAGCACTTTCGTATACATATATTTATTTCATATATTTTTGAATATTTTATGTAACCACAAAAAAAAAATATGTGTACTTCATGCCGTTTATTAATTTATCATACAACAAGTTAGTTTTATTTTTTATTTAACTGATTATTTGTTATTACAACGATGTAGTTATAAATTATAATTTATTTAGTATTAACTTGTATTTTTAAAAATGTTGTCTTCGTTAATTATGATATTTGTAGTAGTTACTTTAGTTCTAATAAACTGCGAAACCAAAGAATGATTTTTGTTATTATTATAATCATATTTTAGTTAAGCCATACGATTAATCACTACGCACAAAACTGTATACAAAAAGTAATTGTTTATATAATAGACAATAGTGATCAATAACTGTTAGTTGTGTAAAATTATTTTATTTTCAAGAAACTTCAAAAAAAAAAGAAATTTTGGTTATAATTTTAAACATATTAAGTATACGAATTATACGTAGGCACTTAAAAGATAATAAATAATTTTAAAAACAGATCACTTTAGGTATATGTATTTAATATACCTGAAAATATTCTAACTGATAAGTTAATTTTTTTTTTTATTATTATTTAATTATATAAATTTGTATAGATAGGTAAGGTATTATGAAAAATATGTTTAAAAAAAAAATTACATTAATAATTAATTATGTTTCTCGAACTTTGAAGATTATAATCAGTTAATTTAATTAATATTCCTTTAATTTTTTTTTTTATTTATTTAAATTTCTTTTTTAACTAATACTATTTTGATTATTATCTGTTGTTATATTTAAATAGTTTAAAAAATCACCTATAATACATTTTTTGTTTAATCGAGAATTAAAAAATGCATTATTTTTTTTATAGTTATACATTATTGTAAAAAAAAATATTTAAGTTATCAAAAATCATATTTAAATATCGTCAACTATATAATAGATAACTATTGTATACACAAACTACAACGTATAAATCGAATAACGGTAATCTATGACCGGTTTTTTTTTTATCCATTTAAGGCAAAAATTAAATAATTCCGATGTGTTATTAATTATTATTAGATATTTAGGGAAAAAATGTATTTTTTTTTTTCAAAAGAAAATCTGTTTTCTTTTTGAGAAAAGAATTACTAATACATTAATACTTGATTATTCAAAACAATATATATTTTTTATATATATAAATTAATACTTTCGTTGATTATAATAGTTTGTACTGTCGTTAATTGTTAAACTGTTTGTTCAGAGTTAAGTGCAAAGAGTTTTTTCTATTAAATAATTGATAATATTTTATCGTTAAGACATTAAAATATTATTTGTTATTAGCTATAGTTAGTATTTTATATCGACAATAGTGATAAGATAGTACAACGACTCAATTTCACGTATATTTAATACAGATGATGATAGTGTTATATTATTGTTGATTTATTTTAGTGATTTCTTGTACAGATAAAATTGTTTTTCAAACTTAATGTAAATAAACGCATTGATTGAGATACGTTTCAGTGACTCAAAAACTCAAAAAGTTTAAAAAATATTAACCTTAAAATTCTTATACATCCGTTAATCTTGACGACAAAATATTATTGCCCTTGGGCTTATATCATATTTCTACAGCATAACAGATATTATGTTTAAATCAAGATTATTATAAAATGTGTATTTCTAAAGGAAGTTGTTCAACATGTAGGTACGTTTTTAATATGCTGTGGGTGTTATTTTACGTAGGTTTTACAAAGAACTTGAAGAAACGTTTTGCACGAAATAGTTATAATAAATAACAAAAAAACACATTATTCTAATCGATTAGTCCAAATTCAAAATATTTGTTGTTTTTTTTTTATCATGTTTGAAATTGTGATTATATTATACAATTATAATATTACGCAGTTTAAACAATTTATAACATTTTTTCTAAACAACGTTTTTTTGTACACATAACCACTCAAGTTATGTTATTCAAAATAAATATTATGAATAATAACATGTCGTCGATTATTTAAATACATTTATTACTTGTTTATAATGAGCTAAGTTGATTTTCTAGCAAAAGTAAGTTATATTGCTGTACATTACACTGAATATTATATTATTATAGTATAAGTAGTTCTATTTTATATAGTTGAAAACCGATCCAAATTATTAATATTTATTGATTTTCGAACTGTAGAATACACTTCTATACAATCCAAAAGATTAAAATATTATTATTTATTATTAATTACGTCATTCGACTACAGTGTAAGAGTACCCATATTATATTATTATATGTACATTTAATATAAATATTGTATTTAATTTAACAAAATAATATACATTTTATATATTATTGTTTTCAATTTACCATTTATAACTAGTATAGGTAACAGGTACCTATATACACATTTTTTTTTAAATTAATTTATTTTTTTTTTGTTTACGGTTGTACCAAATCCTATGAGCATCTATACGTATGTATAAAAAATAAAAAAAAAACATTTATATTAAAATCGTTATGATGATTCGAAAATTGAATTACATTTGCAAAAAAATCGTTTTATATTATAATTTCATAATTAAATGTATTTTTCAAATTTAATTTTTTTTATGTTAAAATTATCAAAAAATAAAAAAAAAATAAAATAGGATCATAGAATTGAAAATTCGTACAGCTTTCGTGGTCACGTATACACTCATCGGGTTACGAGAGGTATATGATGGTCACAATATAGTTAGCAGCATTGAAGCATTTAACTCGAAAATGCACTCGAGGAGCATTGTTGCCATTTCATACGACCAGAATACAAATTTAATTATTTAGAAAAGTTATTTATCAATTTTTTTAATTATATTATTAATTCTGTGGTTCAAAAAAAAAAATTTCAATACACTAATGCAATACCACAGTATACATTATTGCGTGTCATAAATTAGTCATAAAAACCAACTTACAACAAATGATTTTTATGATAGCGGTCTTGACATAAAAATATGCAAAAGTAAAAACAAAAACAATAACCAGCCAATATAAACGCTTATATTATATTATATTGTATATAGGCGTATTGATAATAACATTTTCGACAAACACCTATAAACATTGTTTTCACTGTTTTTTTTACATTGAAATACATTTTATCACTTTATTATATATTATATAGTATATACTTATATATAAATGTACGACCGCGACGGAGGAATATAAATAATTTCTATAAATTTGATGTACTAATGTGTAATTAACTAGACATTAAAAAAATGTAAAGCAAAAACTCAGATCGTGCGATAAATAACACAAGTATAATTGTATTTTAATTTTTATCGATTTGGTCAATGGAATGTTATGTATCTAATTTGTGAAATCACTAAAACCAAGGCATTCGTAAAAAATATAAAATTTTCGTTTCGTATTTTATCGACACAACTGCTGACTTGTTATAAATTATGACTTGTCTATTAACGAAATACTGTTAAGTTTACTATTTTATTACGACTGATAATGTCCAATATTGGAGTTCGTTAAAAATAATAAAACAATTATAATTCACCCACACTTCAACTATCTATTAATTAGAAATCCAACAATTATCATTATTATTTTTACTATTATTTAGTTTTATTATATTTTCCACGTGATTATAATTAATATGCATATATTATATGTGTAACAGTAACCCATGTTTGAAATTAAGATTATTATTTTTGTACTTGTACGTAACCACTGACTTAGACACAAATGATTGATATATGTACATACATAAAATTAAAAATTATTGACAACTTACATTTTATTAGAAAAAAACATTTATCTATGAAAAATATAAGTATACCATTTTAATAATTTATGAAACAATCAATACCAAAAATGTAGCCACGAATCACGATATTAGAAATTAAACGTCCATCGTGTATGAAATAAATATTATAGTCTGTAAGCTTAACTTTGTAAGCTTTAATTTTATTTATTCATTAATTATCGATTTATAAATGCGTTGTTTTTAATACCAATTGTAAACACTCATAATGAAACATAATACCTGAATATTAAGAAGAGTCGTTTGTTTTAATATTACAATTTGACGTTTTGTACATTTTTACGTAAATTAAATTGATTTTAGTTGATTTCTTCGTTCTTTTATATGATATTTATTGATAACTTTCTAATTAATTCTTTTTTTTAAAAAAAAAGTACAATGAGAATATAGTTTGGTACATAGAATATAGGGTAAAAGAAGTTCAAATAAGTAGGTATAGTAGATACATATACAAAAATAAATATTTTATGTATATTGTATTATAAATATAAGAAATATGGTATTTTAATGTTTTAGAACAAATTTAGTAAGACGGAATTTTGATGGATTCATAAGTGCCAAACAAAATTTTCCTAAAATCTTGGTTGAAAATAATTCAAAAATTAATGTGACAGCGTTAATTATAGTTTGTGTTTACATGGTATTATGGAAGTGTGAAAATTACCGATTCACTTAGATATTATGTAAAAATGACACGAGAGAACATTTTGTAGGTCTTTTATGATTTATTAGTTTTTTTTTGTTAAATTTAGCTCGTTATATTAAACCCACTCAATGACTTTATGCTGACATTATATACTCATAAACAACTATTTGAACCAAAAATAGCTAGTACATAATTTACCTACATTATTTGTTAAGTATTTCTTATTATATAGAATTATATTTTATTACAATATTATTATCACGTATTTGTTGTATTTTTTAATTTTAAATAATTGCTACTACTCAAAATACGAAGAATTAACAGGTATTATATAAAAACTGATATTAAATCAAATAATACATATTCATAATATGATAATATTATAAGTAACCATAAAAAGTATTTTCATGTCGCATAGTAATGTATAAAAAATAAGATAAAGTCGTTACTATAACATTGAAATCTATTTTATTAATTTAATATAATATTTAATTTTGCATGTATATCAAATCATTATAAGCTCATTGTCGGCAATCAATATTTCTGTCATGATTGAACTTTAAATTATCAGATAATATTAGTACAGGCAATTACACACTAAATAGTATTTAATATAGAGGATTCAACAAATATGCTCATCTAAGTTTTTTAATAGTCTCGAATTTTTATCTTATCGTAGAAGGTTAAGGATGGTACTAGAGTCAGATTTCCCTGAGAAAATTAAAGAAGGATTTTTGAACCATTATCTCATAAGTCACTCACAAGAGGACCAAACATAAAACTAAGAATAAAGGCAAATATTGTGAGTAGGGTAAAAATATATTAGCGCATAAAAAAGGTAAAGGTTTTTATACTTAAAACCTCTTTTCACAGAATATATGCCAGTATACATAACATATTATACAAAACAGAATAAAATAGAAAACACTCGAAAAATATTTAAATAGTATTTGCTTTCGAAAATTTAGAATATATGTGCACATAGATAGACAAAGAGAGATAAATAGTGACGAAATATTTTAGTTTTCTTTGAATACTATATTATGTGCACTTATTATTATAAAAAAATATCTTCAATTATTTAAATATACAAACAAATTAATGGCTTATCTAAGCATTTTCAGGAAAAATGTGGACATTTCACTGGTTAATATTATTTTTTAAATATTATATATTGTGTTACTACGTTAATATAGAATAATATGCAAATTGAGTGTAGTTTTTAGTTTCTAAAGTCCCACTAAGATTTTAAATGACATTACAATTTTATAAAAAAATAATAATAACATTACAGAATTAACAAAGATCTGATCTAATGAATATATCACACAAAATAATTTATTAAAATGTTTAATTTAAAAGTATAATATTGTAGTTATTAATAACTAAGAACTATAATATATATATATATATATATACTGTGGGAAGAAGAATATTTATTTTGTGATTTCGTTCTAAACAACATATATTTAGCATGACTTGCTAATTGATGTCCTTAACAACTGTTCAGTGAAATGTTTTTCTTGAATCGGTAAAAAAGACGTAGCAATGGCATTCACTGTA
The DNA here is from genome assembly GCA_009835225.1 of Aphis craccivora. Classification (NCBI taxonomy): domain Eukaryota; kingdom Metazoa; phylum Arthropoda; class Insecta; order Hemiptera; family Aphididae; genus Aphis; species Aphis craccivora. The sequence continues at coordinate 320,133 of VUJU01000003.1, forward strand.
AACTATACATAGATTGTGTGTAATAATATGTTTACCGGAAATTTTATTATACGAGCTTATGTAGTCAGTAAACCCATCTAACCACCATTGTATATAATATATAGGTTGCTTATTTTTACAGCACCCTCGGGGTAACACGAAAACGAAAATATCTATATGGGTACACGCGCATGTGCATAATAACGTAGACGTAAGCATTTTATCAAAACCAATGCTCGTTTAACGTTCGAAGTACACACGAAAATATAATACATGTATATATATATATATATATATATTATTATACATATCACATTCTATACAAATACGGTGATCATCCTTTTTTGGTGAAAGATGATATTTTAAATTTTAAGAACAAAATACATATACTGATAATCATGGAAAACCGTAAAGTATTGTATGTTTTTAGATTTTTAGAAAAAACTTATTTCAAAACGATATATATATATTTTTTTTTTACTTTGTCTATTGCCAAGTTTACAATAGATCACTCTGGTGTTATACAGTAATAATATTCGTTGGTTCTTCACGATCGTTTCACACACACTGCAACATGTGTATGATATTTATATAATGTTTTAGGTCAAGCGTAATATTACATGAAAACTATTATACACACAATACCTGCACTCAGTATTAATGTTATTATTATATTATTATTCAAATATAATAAATCGTTTTTAGCTAAGACCTATCTGTATGTATATAAGTAGTATAATATATTGGGAAATCAATTTAATATACTATAGTCACTATATTATGTTAAAAACAATTTTTTTATATCATTTATTAAGTCGTTAATAATCGATATTTTTTATCGTGTATTTTTTTTAATGTTTTTATGACACTATTAATTTTTATTTCTTTATTCCAAAACAGTATACAGTTTTAGATTCCTTATATAAATATATATATATAAACAAAATTTTAATCAGTAGCTAATATGAGTTGTAGGTATAAAAGTTTAGATTAGCGCAGTGGAGTGGTATGGAAGAATTCCACAAAATATCCTTCTACTATCCAAATTTGTCCATCTCAATTTTAAATACTTATAACCAATAAACTACTCATCAGAAATTAGATTTCGATAGACCGGAATACTCTGATTTTTACTGCTTTGAAATATGAGATTAAAAATGTATGTGGTTATTCAGAAGAGTATAACTTAAAAAAAGATTGTTTTTTAAGAACTTAAATTAAATAAAAGAAATATTTTCAAAAAATAATTGTTTTCAGAAATAACGAACGTTTTATAAATCACGTTTAATGCTTCACTGTATAAATACGTTGTAACGTTTATTATACCTTGATAAGCTATATAAATGCAATAATCATAGTATAATATAAATTATAATCAAATTAAAATACTATTATCAAGTAACAACATATAAGATTATATTCAATGATTTTGATTTTCATGCTCAACGGCCGCCGTTGAATACCGTTATTATGCATATACATCTTCGGTGTGACTTAAGTATTTATTAAACAACAACTTAACAATAACTTTAAAATGTCTTCATATGTTTATTGTCACTGAAAATATACAACACACCTCATTACTAATTTATTTTATCGTATTTAAAGGCTAAATTAAAGTAAATTCAATACCTATGGAAAAAAAATGTTTTATAATTGTATGTATTTTTATATTTGTTTTATAACAAATTATTATAAAGAACTATGAGAGTAGTATACATTTGTATGTTCTGCGCACTTTTGAGCAGGGAGATTGTAAAATTTCAAGGGGACCTGGTCCCCACAAATTTTTTTGCTCTTCCTTGTAACACCGATTTTTTAAAAACCATAATGTATGTTCTGCGCACTTTTTACAAAGATATTGTTACACACGTTCACTGTATAACACAAAATCTCAATTTTTTTTTTAGACAAAATGTTACACTAACTTATATAGATATAAGTATATACTTATATACTTATTAGATTTACCGTGTAACACATAGTATTATCTTTAGTTGAAGGAAACAGATATAATAAATTCATTATTCTCAATGAATAAAGATTACGTTTTGTTAAAAAATTTGGTATTATCAAAAAAAAAATATCAAACGAAAAATAATGAACATGAAGCGTGGTGTTATAGATTCTGATAACTATTTTCGCGAAACATTTA
>VUJU01000003.1:322316-341381 GCA_009835225.1 Aphis craccivora
AGACAAAATGTTACACTAACTTATATAGATATAAGTATATACTTATATACTTATTAGATTTACCGTGTAACATTTTGTCTAAAAAAAAAATTGAGATTTTGTGTTATACAGTGAACGTGTGTAACAATATCTTTGTAAAAAGTGCGCAGAACATACATTATGGTTTTTAAAAAATCGGTGTTACAGGGAAGAGCAAAAAAATTTGTGGGGACCAGGTCCCCTTGAAATTTTGCAATCTCCCTGCTCGAAAGTGCGCAGAACATACAAATGTATACTACTATAACCCTAAGAAATTATTATTTAGGGTTACAGTATCAACGTTTCTAGCAAATCCTAGCAACCAATGAATAATATAATTATTATTAAATAATAATTATAATAAATAATAATTATTATTAAATTTTAATAATAGGATCCTAATTGTTAAATTTTGTTTTTAATTATGGTTCATTGAAATTAATTTTATTGTCGATAGATACTCTCTTCCATAATGCTTTTAACTTTTAAGTATTGTAAAAACGATACCTAACTCTTTTATTGTTTTTTTTTATTGTATATCTGTGTATGTGGTTTACAAATATATTTTATAAATACGAATATTAACAAAAAAAAAATTTAATAATTCTAAAACATAGTACCCATGATTCAATATTTTTTTATATAGTGAAGAAAATATTATAAAGTAGCATGGTATGTTATTTTATTATTATATTTATGTTTATCATTGAGTACAGATTGTAAAGTACTTAAAAAAAAAAAAAAAAAATATTTATGTTTATGAGTATTGCTCAAGTTCGATTAATTATAAAGTGTTTTATACTAACTTGTACATGTTTTTGGGTTTAATACAATATTTTAGTTCTGATCATTTTAATCGTCATGGAAACCTAACAATTACAATAATAATATGATCGGTATTCAGCAGTTATATCAATTAATCATTATTCGAATATATTGATTTTATTCTTAGCGATTTGGCAGAGTCACGTCATTAACAGTGACTACCAACAATATATTATATATATATAGGTATAGTATATTTAATATACGAATCAATTTTTGTTCTTATAATTGTGAAAATATTATTTTTTTTTCAATTTGAATAACTGAGAGAAAATCAAAAAAATGCTTATGCCTAAAGTGTTGCCAAAAACTATTGTAATAGATATCTGACACGAGCTGCAATTGGTAATTCGTAAATTTCTAGCCCAAGCGAAATTATATATATAAGGCCTTGCAATACCGACATAATAATTTAAGTGTTGCAATCATAATACATAGATACCTAGTGGATTTATTTTCTGTCCCGGCCAACTGCAAGAAAACGATTTGTTTTCTCATCGAAAAATAATTGTGTTTACCGACGACATGTTATTGTATGTACAATACACGCGTCGCAGATAAGTCTGTAAAAGTTTTCGACAAAATCTGTCACAACTGAGTGATGAGTGTTGGAAATCGACCAAATACCTAGACGCATAAAAGTACATAAATAATAATATATGCCCGACAGTATGCTCGGATTCGATTTGCGTTTATGAATTGTTATTGTATTTTGTCCGTTTTGCATCTATAAATGCATTTTATCGAATAAAAATATTTTTTTATTCGAACGAGAATTTCTCGGTAGGTCGATTTTCATAGTAATATTATATTATTATTTTGTAACGTTATCGAACAAGACGTGTAGAAAAATTTCCGAGTCTGCTTACACCACCAATAAATTGTCAAGCCAACTGGTGAATATGACGTGTAAAATAATAATGATAATAATAATATAATAATTATATTTAATCCTCGCCGAAGAAGATTATCAAACCGTAACATATTTTTCATTACATCACATATTGACGTTGCAGTACCACAATAATATTAGTATGTTGGCGATATGGTATTTGAATCTCCAATATACTTTTATTTATTTCATAGTCAGTAAATCTGTGCCCCATGTCGAATCGATTATAATAAATTTAATTTTTCATCTATCGAATGAACAAAAGTAAGAATTCAAACTGTTATTATACTCGTTCTAAACACGTGCTTGCAGTACAATTTAGACCATTCGTGTCTTATTTTTTTTTTATAAAAGCTAAAGACGAAATATTACGTTTTACCTAGATAACGTGCGAACGCCGCATTGTCTATGACCTCGTGACATTTGCACACTACGGCAGGCTTAAATTAACTCGTATTTCAAAATCAATAAAATTATTCTCGAATAATAATAAAAATTATTTCTGTTATGATTTTCGTTTTGTTTCTGCGTCGTTAAACCACTAGGAGGTACTCAACCACATAAAAAGTACCCATCGCTTTAAGTTTATTAGTAGTCATTATGACTAATGCAGAGTATATAGTACTTAGAAATGAATACTATAAATCATTTACACGACCGACCTCGTGTTATAAATCTTTTATAATTAAAATAAATTATATTAAATTAGCAAAGAGTTAGTCTGATATACCAGTGATATTTTAAGCAACAAAGTGCCTATCGAGGATACTTTATAATACATTGTTTTGTTCAATTTTGATTCGAAATGAATCAAATATTATTATCATTAGTAATTAGTATTGAGTTTTAACCTTAAAACATTGCAGTATCTACTCCATTTCGATTACTAAATACTGTTACGTACATGCATGTGTATATTAATTTTATGGATATTATGTACGTCATTGTAAAAGCTTATGGACTTATGAACCATTTACAATTTTGAAATAAATGTCTAGTCATTGCTCCAATTTAAAAACCAACCACCGTTTTACAAAGTCATTTTCTTGTATTGTTATATTTTATTTTCCCACCGTCTTTGCTAATTGCTTTCTTTGCAAAAGCCGCAACACAAAAAAAAAAAACAATCCCATCACTCACTCCAAAATGATAATGAAAAAAAAAAATAGTAGTAAAAATAAATAAATAATAATATCAAAATTATAAAATGGTTGCCGGTCGAGAAGTCGAGGAGAAGTGAACAGACGAGTCGTATAGCTTTCAAATCGCCATAGACATAATAAATGGTTTTCAACTAAAGATAAAGTGCTATTCATCTCGCATAAAATTTAAAAATATATATTATAGTTTCTATATTCTATGGTTTTTGCAGTTATGGTGATTATGTATTTGAGAGTCATGGTGTATTTTTTTTTCACTAAATGTCTTTCGACAATCATTTTATATAGATAAAAACTGAACTAAGTTCAAATTAGATATCGAATATAATATTCTACACTCAATATTACTCATTACATATTATCGTTTATCTTATGCACAATATATAAAAATATCAGTTCCAAAACAAATAAAAAATATATCAAAGGGTTCTAATCAATTTCAAAATAAAATATGACATTAATCAAAATAAAAATCTATTGATTACCTCATAAATAATGAAATCGATTTTTGACCAACCGAGTTCCAAAACAGTACAAATCATTACATCTCACATATCACTAATTAACAATGTATAATAATATACAAGCGATTGTCCAAGCACATTCACCACCTATTTCGGATCCTCTGGATTTTTAAATGCACTTTGAGAGAATGTTTTAAAATTCTTCACATTTTTCGTACTATTTAAGGAGTGTCTGGTTATGTCTCGCAAAAAAAAAAAACGAAATGTGTAGACGATAATATAATGAAGAAAGTGTTAATTTCAACACGAGTATTACAATAGCACGTGTGGTTTTTTTTAAAGATTTTTATTAGTGTAATATAAGATGATGCTTGGATAAAAGCGATGAAAAATCTACCTGACATTATAACAGTTATACGGAGACAGGGGAAAAACGCGAGCGCATCAATCGACCAGACGTGATCAATGTTTTTTTTTCTCTTGGTTTTAGAAAGAATAGAAAAAAAAATACGATGTGAGATAATATTATTATGATAATGCGTTTATGCGTGTGTTTGTATTTATAACACACGTGCACGATGATACAACGTCGGCGTACGTGTCGTGCGCGATATACGCGAGTTTGAAAAAATAAGGATTTCACGATGACGGGCACGTCGTCGCGTCGCACCCAGATTAAAAAAAAATGCCGGTTTTAAAAACGATTTTTGTGTCTACATTTCATCCAAACAGTACTAGGTATATATAAGGAATTTTTTTCCGCCCAAATGTATATTGTACCTAATATTTTATATACAATGATCCCCTTACATTCAAATGCCTTTATTACACCACACATGTTTGTCCTTCACTTGAATGAGCAGCTCTTCTTTAATTTTGTTATAATTCGCATAGTTTTAATAATGGTTAAAAAATCGACCAAATTCATAATAAGGTACTTCGTGTTATCTGTTATAAACTTAATATATTTAGAATTATCTAAAACTAGAACTCGTTGCACTATCATATTTTAAGAATATTATAAATTTGTATTTGCGATAAACATTTACATAGAAGTATGAAAGATACGTACTACAAACTACTTGTACCGCACGTTTTTGACCAAAATTAATAATAACAAAAATATGTACAGAATCGTTCAATGATAATAGTCACAGTGATAATGGTGAATATCGAAACAGTAAGAATACAAATAATATCATTAATATTTGCAACAGACAACTCTATTATAAAAATTATGTAGTGTGAACAATAAATTACTGACAGTAAACGGCAATCGATATTATAAGTATTTCCGTTCCATTTTTATATTTTTATTTCCTCTATTTAATACATTTTTATGGTTGGATATGGTCAAATTTTAAATTAATCGTTACCTAGGTATATGCTTTTAATTTTGATATATCGTTTTACGACACCGTCATTACAGTAACTATAGGACTGATTCGGTTGTGTTATAATGAAATAAATATTTTCGTTGATTGAAATCTAATTGTTTTCATAAAATATAAATTAAAAATACCGTTTTACCGACAGGACCTAACATAGATTCGTTTTTCCGGTGGATATATTCCATTATAGAGATAACGTATAATATATATTTTGTTTGATACATTTAGCAATAGCACATTTACAATCACGTGGCATTGAAGATAGACTATCAAAGGTACACCACTGCCATCGGTTTATTTTCCCGGTATCTTAATATACTGCGTGTGTGATACTTGAAACTTGACGAAATAAAATAAATCTACGATAAAACACGAAATTCGATAAATGGGACGTACGAGAATGAACAACTATCGGCGTGTAGTTCACAAACTTATGTGTATGGCCTTTCAATTCAATGGTTTTGGCAGAAAAGTATAATTTTATTTTCATCGACCTTTATCAATAATAATGATGTTAAAAACTAATACAACCTGATTTGAATAATAAATTTATTGTCCAACAATATCAATTAGTCCGAATAATATTATTAAAAAAAAAGATCAATATCGTTAGTTACAGAAACAAGTTTGAAGCATATTTTGTGTACATAATAATATTATATTTTGCTCCATGCGATCGACATTAGACTATTATTATAATAAACTGTAAAACGAAAGTTTATATGATAATATTTATAATGTAATATGTATAAACGATACATATTATACGTACTATATTATAGTTTAATATTATCTATTATACTTTGAATTTAAACTTCTAATTAAACTCATAACTTTAACGGTTTGCATTTCATGACAAATTAATTAAAAATATTACCTATTCACGAAGTACACGACGATAAATTGTATTCAACTTTTATGCATCTTATATAGGTATATATTATAATGTAAATCATCAGACATGCACGCTCCAATTTTTTATTTTAATACTGCATTTATTCTGTAATTTATAATAGAGACTACAATTATACATGTATACTATATTTACAAATACTTTGTTTTTTTTTATATATTAGTATTTAAATGGTATTTCGTTGATATAAATTTCCTTTTCTTTTTTTTTAATGAATACAGCAATTTTTATTATAAATTATTGTTGAGATGATATTTTTTTTGAAAATATTTTATTAAAATTGAAAACTGAACAATGAGTTTCAATATAAATTCATTAGGTACTATACTGAGAAAATAAGAATCCAGGATAAATTATAATATACTTAAAGATAGTATTAATTATGATAGTTAATAATTAATATTATATTTTCATACCACCATTTTATTTTTGTAAAAAAGTTTTGAGTTTAATACAATTAGCAATAAACTGAATTATTAATATAACATCTTAATGCATAATGTATAGTAATTAAGAAATTTCGTGTTGAAAAAAAAAATACGTGTATCTAACAATATAATTAAAAAGGTTTTAAATTAAATATGAGAGTATTCCTTAAATAGTATAATAAATTTAAACTTTTGGAAATTTAGTTATTTAAGCATCTATATATTTACAATATCTAAAAATCAAAATTTGAATAAAATATGTATTATTACATACTAAAAGAGTGGGAAGTGATCACTGATCATGCTTTGTGAATTATTCTGTACGATATGCTAATTTATTTATTATTATTAAATTTTTTTTTTTTTTTTGAATAACATATCATTTGTAACATGCGAATATTAATTTCGGAAAAATAACAAGAAGAAAAAGATTTTCTGTCATAACAATTGCTTAGATATCAACAACTATTGTCTACAAAAAATAAATTAAATTGTTTCTTTGATTGTGATATTTAGTTAAACAAAGTGGTTCTGTGTGGAATAAATAACTTTTTAATTCGTTGATTTATAAAGTCGAGAGAGGTCAATTCATATTGTATACAAACCGAAGTCTTATAATGTCCACGGAGATAAGATGACGGTGTAGAGGTAAATTTAGTTATAAAAAGGAAGTACACATCGATTTTTGTCATTGTTATTTTTATATCCACGCCGGTGGAAAAAAGCAATTTATATTAGCGACTGTAAAAAAAAGAGTTATTTACCTCTGTGCTTCTATAACGTAGGTACATTGCAAAAAAAAAAATATATAATTTCGAAATAATACCTTAGCATTTGGACGATTTCACTAGGTGACGTCACTGAAAGTATATAAAATTATGATTAAACTCATCGGAAGTCGTCTTTGGTTCTATATCTACCAGGTTGAATTTAAGCTTGAAAGCAAAAAAATAATATTACAGGACACTTTGAAACGCAAACGAACTATTATTAAATCGAAATTTATTCGAGAGACAAATAAATTAACTGTAATAATAATGACTTTGCATTACGATATGAATATATTAATATTGATAATACGATGGATCTAAGGCAGGGAAAGTCTATTCCAATTAGACTTTTTTTTGCTCTATTCATAATGATTATACATTTTAAGTTATTTGCCATTGATGGATCATATATATTGAATCGGAGAATTAAATCAAATTCCATATGGAATTAGGTATGTTCTTGAATTATTTTTATGCAGTTTTACTAACTTAATATTATATGGTATAATCATTTATATTGAAAGTAATCTTTACAAACAACAAGTGCTTTTTTTTTTTAATTTCAATTCACTCACTGAATGGGGAGTAATAAAACACACGCCTGACATTAGTCTTTTGGATTATATTAATGCTTCTTACAATATTATGACGTGTAAAGAGAGATATTATAATAATATTAATATACAGTATGGTATTAAGTTTTTAATTTTGTGTAAATTCGACATTTTTAATTAATTTAAGTGAAGTTTTAGGAGCAAGACCCCGAAAATAAACACTAGTTGTAACTAACTTTCGGCGTGTAATTATTTAGTATAGCATCTGTGCAAAAGTATATTTTACGTATATGAATGTGTTATGAATTGTGATGAAATAGAATTTGACGATACATATTATTTTAATTGTCCCTGACTATTAACTATTTTTTCAGCGATAAAACCTATGTAATCGTTACGTCTTGTACATTGTATCATAGATTTACCTATATTATATTATATACACGTTAATCATAATATATCATTTGTATTTTTTTGACATTTCAATCCATCTTGTAACTGGATGCAAGTTAAATGCATCGTAAGCTATTACCCAAATGCGAATACTACTGCAAAAAATAAATTATCAAGATGGAGCTAACATTACTCTTCAAATCGTATAGAATAAGACGAAGATATTTTCTTAACGGCCATTCTTTTTCTCAGTCATCTTTAATTTTATAGTCCGAGCGCGAACGATGAGTTATGTATTGGTTTAACAACAATGCGCGTTTATTTTATTTTTTAACTCAGTGCAAATGTCTCGTGGTTACAATAATACTTTAATCTAAAACTTTGAGAATGTTTTCTGGTGGCAATAAATTAGATTTAGTCGATACCTTTTTTTTTCGTGGAAAAAAACGGTCAAATTTAAAAATTCCCATTTCTCTTCAAAATAATCGAAACCGAAAAAAAAAATTAAAAATGATGGATTTTTTACGTTAAGCCGGTTTTTGATAAAATCAATTTTGTCTTTTTATTGTAACTCATAAAATATCTGTAAAATATCTTATAGAATATCTGTGCACGACTGTACTTAACTTTTAGTACTTTTTTATATGAGAATTCTGAAGTTATTTTGTTGTAATTCAAACAATGAATATTACTAAAAAAAAAAAAAAAAAAAAATAATANTTCTGAAGTTATTTTGTTGTAATTCAAACAATGAATATTACTAAAAAAAAAAAAAAAATAATAATAATAACTAAAAAAATAACCAGATAATATATCCCCGTTGTGTAAATCTGTACTTGAAAGTACATAGTTACGATTAGTTATTACTAGTTTCCCACTGAGTATATAGGTTTTTACTAATTTATTTATTATAAGTATATTTGGTTGCCAAATATTTTAAAATTGTAAGTATGATTATATATATTGAAGTTATAAATTTAATATTAAATTAATAAAAAAAAGTAATATGTACAAATAATAATATCGTATTTTGTGATACACAATAATAATATGTTTCTTTACGTTGTTTTATGAAACGCTATCTAGCGGTTTAATAGAAATTCCGAAAAAGCTTTATATTTAGATATTGTTAATATAACATTTGTTATATACAAAAGAAATATTTCAAAATATTCGTATAATTATTATATTTTTATGTTTTTGGACGCTTTTATAAATTATCAATACGCGATATCGTTATTTTCAAATTTTTAAAAAATCATGAAATCCACATTGTCATAATATCTAACCCATAGGTACACGTCGTATTATCCAATTTATTTGAATAAACGCTGAATGTATTAGATAACAATCATGGTAGATGATCAAACTTAAAATGAAAATATAAATAATGATATAATTATTGTTGATAGTCTAGTCTGGACTTGAACAATATTATTTTGATACTCTGAAGACAAACACATTTTTTGACAAACCGTTGTCATCTGTTCTTATAATAGTCGATTCAACTTCAAAGAACTTTCATGACTCTCGAAAGCATAGATCGCGCTACACTCAAGTTACACCGTTTGATATTTCTGAGTTTACACGACGACGAACAGTTGAACGTTTTACCGAAAGAGTGCGTTTCAAATACCAATTTCATAATATTTTTTTAAATAAAATACCGTATTAATTTTAAATAATGATATAATCATCACATTATTATGTGATTATTTTGACATTGCTTCTACCTACAGTTTTTTTTTTCGAAAATTAAATTTTGGTGTCATAACACTCTTAACTTGTATGTTTTTGGTCTTAAATTGTTGTATTATCTAAAGCGAAAAACGATTATTTGCTTTCAAAATTATGTGATTACAATAATACAATTGATTTTATAATAATATTATAATATTACGATACATCACGTAACTACGAGTTGTGTATCTACGCTCCAATATTCCATCGAATAAATAATACAGCATACAAATGATTTAAGAACAAGTAATTAGAGACTTTTCATTTAACGTTTAATTGTGCATTGCTTTAATTATTATTTTAATTTATAATAATTTCTATATATTATCATAGAAAATCGATTCTCCATAATGTCTTTTTCAGCACGATATGGTTCACTACTAAGAACATTGTCTGATTACGGTGTCGCTTATTGGTCCTCTTGTACTTAAAAAAGTGGGTATGTGTATAACCTGCTGTAAATTAGGTGCCGTATGGTTCATTATTATATATTATAGGAGTGTTAAATTTGAATCCGATAATAGGTATCTTTGTATACGAATAACGATTCTGAACGAAGATGATTTGTCAGCCTAGGATATCATTTCGAATGGTTGGTAAAAAAGGTGGTTAATGTTTTAATGGCCTGAATACACCAAAATTTAAGTTCTTTTATAATTATTATGAGCTAAACTTATGGAAAATCTTGTATTGAATTTTCAACTTTTAGCCACTTATACAATATTTTTGAAAACTGTTGGAAAATGTTTACTTTTGACCTCTATAATGCACCAAGGATATTCACTTTTCCATCGTAAACCACCCTCAAAATTTGAAATTTAAGCATTATTTCAGCTATTTATGCTGTAAACAGACACACAAAAAAAAACACATCATTATAAAACCAATACACTTCATTCAAAATCTAAAAACACGTGACAAATTAATAGTTTTCAGAATCGTTTTCTAAGTTTGGCCAGGTACCGCTAAAATGTTTCTTATCTGTGGGTTTGATTGTAAGCCTAGTCCTATGAGCTATTCGTTAGATTTCAATGGTTATTCGAATGCAATAATGTGCTTATTTATTGTTTTATTAGTCGACTTATCAAGGGATACATTGATATGTTCTGTTTATTAGAACGTATCGACAATCGCGTTCTTGACTCAACATGATTTAAGTAGTTATTTTTGTCTACTAATAAATAGATTTAACTATATATTCAACAAATGCTCCTCCAGCAATAATAATAGTGTATAATATTTCTTACTTAGGACAATTATTATTACATTGAATATAGCTTCTTTAGTAAGAAAATCAAATATTGTGCATATAAATATCAAATATAATTCAATGACATGAAAAAAACTGTCGTTTTTGAAATTTCTAGAAAATAAATAAATAATTTTGAAAATATTTGTATACCTTTTTGTATTTTAAATACTCTGTGTAGTGAACATTAAACTTCTTATTTTGACTTATCAGATACGAACCATTTACAACGTTTAAAGTTTAAATGTTAATACTTACTTAGTACTTATTGTACTTACTTGAAATTGAAACTGTAATGAAAATATAATTTTATAAGTTAATACTTTATTTCTTTTTTTTTTTTTTTTATCAAAAAATACTCAGCATTTTATTGAAATATTTAATTTTAAATACAATAATATAATATTGATACAATAGAGGATTTTACATTTTTTACCAAAATTGTTTACCAATTATTGTATTGATGATGGTGCTTTATATTAAACAAATAAATAAAACTATACAATACTATTTCAATTCTAATTTTATATATATTTTATATATTATTTATGCAAAGGTATCATGGTGAAGTGACGGTAACAAAATACTAGATTTGTTAGGTGCATATGGCAATAAAAATGCAGAAACTAGCAGAGACCATGATCAGAACATTTAATACTTTTTAGATATTATTATATCGAATTCCACGTTTCATTCGTTTTAGATTTTGGTGAACAGTGTTTTGTTATGAGTTCTGATATTTTTTGTCAAAAATTAGATATTAGCCTTATGTCCCAATTGATTAATACTATTTCTGTTAATGTGGATATGTGATAACCATGATTAAACTGATAAAAATGTTTCCACCGAAAAAAGTTAAAATATAAGTAATGTTGAAAAAGTAGAAGAAAACGATGATAACGTTAATAATAATTAAATTATAAACAGTATAATAAACACCTAGGTATGAAAATAATTATTTTTAACTATCGGTTTAAGTTAAATATTTCTAATTTATTCGAAATTTATTATCTCACAATATTTCCAAAAAAATGTAAGTATGTTCAATTTATAGATGTTTAATAGCTATTTATTGCGGTTTATATTTTATTCTTCGTAGATATATTTATACTTTTATATGATTTGAAATTCCATTTTGCGGTCTGCAAAATTCTTGTTTGCATTTTTTTTGTTTTTTTTTTTTTTTGTTTATTGCCCAATATATCGAACTTTCTCGTAGATGTCGTGAAACACATCGTATAGTAGTTAATGCTGTTCTTTTCCAAACACGTTGAGAACATAACATATCGTATACATGCTTTTTTTTTAAATGCGTATTTTTCGTTTATACCGAAACGTTTGGTTTAATTAAATTGTCTCCGAGATTGTGCTATCTAATTGATTTCATTTAATTTATTTCCGTACTAATTACTTTTGTTGATGTCGTATTATATATAGTAACTGTTGATGTATACTGTGTTGTGCCATATGTGGCTTAAGATGTGCTATCTGCTAATTTGTTGTGGTTTACGTCACAATTTTTAGTAATCCGTACGAGATTAATTTGTCGCTAATAGATAACAGATTGTTGTATACATTCCAAAAAAAAATATTTTGTCGTTTTTATTTTCATTGGTACATTTATTTTATTATAATGTCGACTTTGTCGATGGTCTGAATGGTGATATAGTCCGATAGTACATAATATATGTATATAAATTGTATAATAACTTTAATTGTTGGCCGTTACAAGAGCTATATTATCTATTGTGTATATTTTATTGCGTTTTATACGAAGTCATTGTAATAAATTATAATGTATTCATAAATGCATTTATATTTTTTATGGCTATCATTAATTGTTATAAATATATATATTATAATAGAAAGATTTTGACAGTTATTTTATTTTTCAATTTTGGCACGACCAATAATATACATTGAGTGAAATTGTCGTAGTGTATTATTTTATTTTTGAATTTTTTAATTCAAATCTAATTGAAAATATAATTATTTCAATTTTTAATTACTGATAAACTTTAGAAATTATAATCAAAGAGAATTTTTAAAAATAAAAATGTATATTAAATAATTAATTTTAAAATTGGAGCTAAAAATATTAAATATAAAGTATGTAATCGTAAAATAATGATACATACATATTTAAATTACATTTGTATTTTAATAGTCAATCAAATAACCTAACCATTCAGCTACTATAACCAAATATTCTGTTAGCTTACAATATTAAAAAAAATAAAAAAAATACCAGTAGAGTGCAATTTATAAACTATTTTAAAGTAAAAACGAACCGTTAAAATGTAAGATATTATGCAATAAAATAACAACACTAGTAAGAAATGAAAATGTGAATTTTTTTTAAAAAGTCTGTCAAGTATTTTAAATGGTGCTATTTATTTATACTGGAATTTATCAAGCATTTAACCCCCATCAACCATATTTATGTTTTATTAAGTCAAGTTAACCATAGAAGTCTTGTAATAATATTATACTTAAGTTATTATACTCAAAACATTTTTATTAATTTTTATCAACTTTAATTTTAAATTCATAATAACCTTACTTAATAAACCTATAATTTGGATTATTAACTTAATTATAGGTATACAAAGTTTAATAACTTAGAAATCACTCATTTTAATTTTAGTTTATTCATATTGGTTCATAAAAAAAATAAAAAAACATCTGCTTGATAACTTACAATGAAAAAAGTGGTCTTTATTTAAAAAAAATAATATTTATCTTATAATCACAAGACACCGTTTAGATGGCATTCTAAAATCAGCATAAATGTATTATCAAAGGAAAAATACCGGTTATCATGTTTGGTGAATCATCATTCATCCTTTCTTTATTACTTATATACGATTGGTCCCAAAAGTACTCTATCATTATAAAAATGTCCGTGAAAGCTTGTCACATCAATATAATTATAAACATTGATTATCCAATAGTAATAATTAAAATGATTTCAATCCAACGGTTTAAATGCTCTATAGACAATTTTTAAGAAAATAATAAATATATTAAGACGTACTCGTACTGATTTACATACCGATAGTTGTTATAAAATATGACTTTTGGGATTTACTGTATATATAATATGTATTAAATCGTTGCTTGTCTGAGGATTTATTTACAATAATACAATTTTTATCTGCTCTCTTATGACATGTGTGTGTTTACTCTGTACTCGCTATATTCTTTACTCTTACTTTGCACACCATAACTCGAAGTCTTGTCGCACGATTTAGATTTTAGACGTCATTGCACACGTAAATGAATGATAACAACAACACTATGAGATCGGATTCATCCACCGCTGTCCCACGGGCTTATACGTCATAATATATAATACTATGTACAATACAAAATGCCATCACTACATATATATATATATATATATATACTATATAGGTATAATATATATGTATTTATGTAATATATATATATATATATATGCACTTGTCTTTCTTTTGTTCGAATATATATAATATATATACTATAAATATATATATATATATTGATATACTGCACACAGAAGAATTGGGACGACGAACCGCTAAAGATATTTTCAACCCTTCACCTCTGCGCACCACCTAACACTTGGCGCTACCAAGTATAACCTTTTCAAATTGATCGTGCGCTAAGTGCACCACTGGACGAGACTATACTGTGTATTATTATTATCTTCTTGTTATTAATCCCACTACGGCCTTGAAGGATTTTTACAAACAGCCATTCTCCCGGTCACATTATATATATTTTGAAATTGTGGCTATATATGCTGCAAATACACTAATGTTTCATGTACACCTCGTATAAGTGTCAACTGTCATATTATTAATGGTGATCGGTCTAACGAATATTTATAGAAGAATATATTTTGTTTTTATAACGTTATACGTGTACACGTCTAATATGGTATTCTATAGACTATACTATAAGAGTATTATAATCGTGTTTTTGTAACATAAAAGGAACGTCTGTTAAATAAAATAGTTCAAAATTAGAACACCTATCTGATAGATATATGAAGAGCGAAGACGGTTAAATTAGATAACGAAGTCATATGCATCGGCTGTATGAATTAGGGTTGTTATTAATTACCTATAGGAATATTGACTACAACTTTATTAATACAAATGTGCTCGTTGGTTGCATACAATGAAATTATTATTATAGTTTAATTCTACAGAAAAATTAGCCAAGCTTTATTCATATAAGTTAACAAGTTATGTTTGTATGAATAATAATATTTACATTTACATTGACATGTTACATTTCGAATAAGAATGATGTCAAATAATACAAGTAAAATAAGGTTAAATGATTTATTTACATTTGAGAAGTTTATTATTTTATTATTTTGAGCAAACTATTTCGACTATTTTGAAACTATTTATTGTTATGAGAAACAATTACTCACTGGGTTAAAATTTATGTAAATGTAAAAAAAATAAAACATAAGTTTTTCTAAAATCTAAAATACTAAACATTTATAGACACATTTTTTTTTAAATACATTTAAAGTTATATTTATGACATAATTGGTCATAATCTAAAAAAAAAAATGAAGAATAATTTGTAGTAATAAATGCATAAAAATTATCCATTTTATATCTTGGTTTTGACAATGGGATGTAAGCTTTCTTTAAATAGTTTGTACTGAAACCAAAAGCTCTAAAATATAATATTTAAAGGCTATTATTTTTCATTGATATTTAAGTTCAAAAAGTACGAATTTACTTATTCAAACAATAAATAACGATGTTAATTATTTTATTCTAATTTAAAAATATTAGTTCTAAAAATTTGAAACTTGTACGTATAGGTATTAAGATTATAAAATTTGCTATACGCAAAAAATGTTTTGATTATATTTTATGACATCATCTATTTTTACTGTATTGCGTTTTTATAGGAATTTATAATCATATAATAACGCGATATTTTCGGAAAAAAATTATATCAACTTACTTTAATGTAAAATTGACTTACAATATCAAAAAAACATAATATCATGAAAAATATTTTCAGTTATATAGGTTGTCAGACCGTTTCCACTCAAAATCGATGATATATCACTAAATTAAAATTTAACACACTAAAAATAGTGACACATTTGACACCCAATATAAAGAATAGCGGTACCGGGTACCTACTTGCCTTCCTTTTTATTTTAAAGTTGTTTTTTTCGGACAATTATTTTGTGTAGATCATAGGGGTGGTTGTTTTGTTATAATTTCTTATATTTTATTGGAGAGCTTATGTTATTCACATAAAAGATTTATCGGATAGGTTACCGTAAATTATTGTGTGATTAATAAAACTATTCATGGCTAAAATATGGAGATAAAAATGTATATATTATTTTAAATTATTGTTAAAATTGGACTATATTATTTAAATAGACACACTTGGTATATTTTTATTTGTATCATATTTACACTAATTAATGAATTAGTAATTAATAATGATTCAGATAATATATTAAGTGGAATATGATAAATTGCAATTTCAACATTTTTTAAATTTTAATTGAAAAATAAATTAGTATATACAATAAGTATATATGAAAAAAATGCAATAAAATATGATTATGCATGATGGTAAGCTGTTTACTTAACATAAAAACGGTTAAATACTTTATGTTCAATAATTAATGTTTATGATACACATAGTGTAGCATTGATCTTATAATAATTTTACTTTTTATTGAATTTTGAGTCAATTAAAAAAAAAAATCATGGTGCGTAAGAAAGATTATTTAAAATAATTTATTAAGTCTTACAAAAATAAATTCATGGAGACCACCATAATTTATGATCTAAACTTTTATTCTTCTACATCATTTGAATGTGGTGACACTAAATAATTTTACATAAACAGATCTTTTAAGAATTTTTTTTTTTTTTTTTTTAATTTAAAATTATTATAAAATTACCATCTCAATTTAAACTAACAAATATATTATAATTTGTTTATAAAACTAAAAAATTACACTACTAAACTAAAATGACAGACAATTAATTTCCTTTAAAAATATACAAATAGTTTTTACAGTCAATATAATATTATCATATTGTGTAGGTATGCTGTTATACAAAAGCTATTTTAAGAATCAAAAATAATATAATGTTTCCATTATAATTTATAAATTTAAAAATAATGTTTTGTATTTTAACCCGTAATATTGATTGACTTGTTGTACATTAATAGAATAAAATTAATTCAATACCTTCATATTTAAATTTATTATACGATAGTCATCGATAGTTTATTCAACAATAATTATTTAGATTAAACCAACTTGAATACAGTAAAGTAATATAATATTGTGAGCAAAACACACATGTTATAGTAGTTATATTATAGAAGTTTGTAATAATACTAAGTATTATACTTGATAATATTTAGTATAATTGTTAAGTTATGTGTATTAAGCTAAGTAGTTTACACTTAAATGTATTATTTGTGCTCACTATTTAGTAGGTACTAGCAAAACACTCGGCTTATTGATGTAAATAAATAATCATAAACGGTCAATCTATTATAAATGTATAAATTGTCATGTTGCGTGTGAAGAAGAGATTATAATAACATTTATTTTTGGATATTGTTATTATTAAAGCAACAATAATATAGAACAGTTATTTCCCTAAGAACTTTATGAAATAATACCAAACTATAATTATATAAGCTACTTAGTTGTCAAGAACACAGAAAATGATGAAATTAATTTCAAAATAACAAAAAGTTGTGTACATTTTTTTTTCATTTATAATTGTGGGTATTTAAATAAATTTAAGTTATTAATATTATGATTGTATAAAAAAACCTATAAAAAATGCCAAACTATCAAAAATTGATTCATATTATTAATAACTAAACGTATTTTCTGAGTGTGGTTAATTTTTCAATTTTTGAAAATTTAACAAAACTCGATTGTTGAATTGCAAAAAAAAAAAAAAATTATTATCCTTAGCAAGTTATTAGATAAAATTATTACAGCGTAGTATCTATATAAATAACACGGTGGATAATTAATTATCTAGTGACATATTTTTAAATCGCAAACTTTGATATTCAAGCATTTGAAAATACGATAAGTGAAAATATCTTTTTTTTGTTTATCAAAGAAGTATGTTGTTCAAGAAAAATGTATTGTTTTCGTATGGTTTGCGTACAAATGTATACAATCAGTTGTAATATATTTAACGAATGTTGTGTCTATATTATATTATTATGTATTACGCAGGACTGCTCTTCCAGTCACCTGCAAAGTTAAAGGCCTGCACGCTATGATGCCCACGTGGTCATCGTTAGCTCACCGGAAGGGTATCGTCGCGAGACCCGTCGGTTCGGTAGTGGTCGTGTTGCGGAGCTAGGGTAAGTCTTGGGAGAGAAAAAAACCCACTGGAACATCTGACAGTGCGGCAAGTGTGGAGGGTCCCCCGGACATCAACAGTCGTTCCTCGCGTGGTACGTCACACGACCCGCGTGCTCACCCATACTGCTAGCCAACGTCGTCACCATGGTAACCCGTTTTCAACCCCACACCTACCCACAACTACGGTTGACGAAGACTACCACTACCCTACTGCGGTCATGGTGGCCGCGTGGTGTCGGGTGGAAGTGTTTACGAGGTAGCTGCGGGGCGAAGGGTACATATTGATTGGGCTAGCACACCGCTCGCCCGAAGGCGGCGCCCATTTGCTCGTCTATATACATTATGTACAATATTATATATAACATATTCATTTATATTATATAACCACATATAGACATGGAAACTCGAAATGACCTTTACGAGCCACCGTAGTCATTAGTCTTCTTCACTTCTGCTGATAAGAGATAAGAGTCTCCCGTGCAGTTTGTTGTTGTTTTTGTAGTTATATTGTTGTAGCAGTGTCACAGACGAGGTCAGAGGTCCTTCTCCCTCACACAAAGCACACGATCCAAAAACAATATTTGACCCCGCACGATTTTATACTATGTTTTATAGCATATATATAACTTAATGTTGACCCCCTGAAGTTCAGTAATTGACGACAACGTGGCGACTACATTTGCTTTTATAGTGGTCTTTAATCACTAAATGCATTAAGGCATCTCGTGGTACAAGAAAAATAATAATGTTTATAATACTTGTGTACAATACAAAAATTGCATTTTGAGTGAATTTTTACCGGAAGTCAATTATAGGCGCAATACATTTATTTTCCGCAGAAACATTATTATGAAAACTAATAAAAAAAAATCTTT
>VUJU01000003.1:348040-396134 GCA_009835225.1 Aphis craccivora
TCTAAAAACAATAGTACGCAAAACATTATTGAATTACGATTATACAATACTATTATATGGAGTATTTCTATTTAACTCTTCTGCCGCAAACTATAATATCATAAAATTAGGTAAACATTATTTAATACCAGGAAATTAATATATACGTTCGATGTTACCAGAAATATAAACTTACAAGTGATAAAATAAATTAATGTGAATTTCCATAAAATGTGATACACTTTTACAACATATAGCCATAAAACATAATATTGCAAACGTTATAGAATTATATTTTTTTGTTTATGATTATTGAATTTAATAAATAAATTATTTACATTTTCAACCCGTTCAGTCGAATACAAATATTCGATTAAACTTGGCAAATACTTAATTTTCCACAAGTACGAACTATGCATGTTTATATAAAAAAATTGAGATTTATGTCCAAGGTTAAAGTGGATTTTTTTTTCTGATTAGCTGTCATCGAGGCTATAATACTGTGGGGTTAATTTTGTGTATCGAAAGAAGACGGACGTGACGGTGTGATTAATCTACGCGAACTTTTGTTCGGGATCAGCTGCAGGTTAACGACATTCTCGAGTCCTCACAGAACGAAGTTACTATTACACCTATTTCTTCTAACAAAATATTGTACTTATATTTCGTAACGTTTCATATCGTTTAGCGGTGAAATTATAAGGATTTCATTAGTTTTTATCTGACGTATTCGTATTTTCTGTATTTCTAAAATACGTGACTAACTACATAATGATATTTCATAATGGTTGTGCGAATGTAAACAATCAGTTGATTGACACAAATACCACAACACTGAAAAATAATTTTAAATATGGTTAAAATGACGGTATATATAAAACTGTTGGTAAAAAATCGAAGAAAATCGCTTTAAACTGAACGCGCATTTAATATATTTATTATAATATGTTACAAAGAGCTTTGGTAGTCGTAACTTAGGTTGAATCATCATTAATTAATATTCGTGTGTGACCAGAAATGTACATAAATACAAATATATGTATGTATATGTTTAGAAACGATATCTAAGAAATACATAATCTGTTCGAACATTATAATATTAAGCACTAGACGTCGCAGTTAATTGGCGGAAGCGCAATTGTGTGATTGGTATTTTTTGGTCAAATATTATGTTCAAATCTCACTCGTCATATTCCGTGTGATTATTAGAAGGTTCTTTTGTGCATAAGCATGTTTATAATGTGTTTACATATCTTGACGTATTGAGAGAAACGTGAAATGTGACTGACCAACACTATGGAATTTCAGCGAAAATATGAGCTCGTTGGACGTTTCCTATCGAATTTCGGTCCACCACACAGATTTTAACCTCTCGTCTCAAACTCTACCGATCGTCTTTTTCTGCGTCTAATATAAAATCTCAAATCACAAGGCACACATATGCTTCTTTTACACGTTTACCACGTCTCTTCGTACGAACATAATGTATAATATAATGATATGTTTGTGCACCAGTCTCGCATAACCACGTGGTACGATAAGGTCAAAAATTTCATGGTTAGGTGAGGTAAATTCACGATAATAATATAAATATCGACTTACTTTAGTATGTTGGTTGGTTTACACGATCGCTAACATTTTATTTTTACTTTTTTTTTTTATATTGTCAACCTTCAGCAACTGTCACTCGTGAATAACATAATTTTGTTGTATAACAATAAAATCTAAAGTAGTTATTGGTTGTCGCTTGCATTATTTAATGACATAATATTGATTTTTTTTTTAAGTTTTGTAATTTTTCATTATATAATACGTATTTCTTTAATTGACAATAATTTTATATTTTCTCTATTATAATTAACATTAAAAAAAAAAAAAAAATCATAATGAATAAAAATAATATGAAGTATTATTATATTTTATTATCACTAAAATAACTATGATAACACGGCGTTCTAGATAGGCAATTTAGCTACATTAGTGTCGTGCGGCAAAATTTTTGGTATGTAACGTAAGTGTTGAGATAACTTTTTATTATTATATTATTATATTTCATGTTATAAAATAATATAAGTATAATATTATAACACTTTTTTCGTTAACCCAATACTTTATTTACACAAAATATTGTGTGAAAATAATATTTTTATTTAATTTTTTTTTTTATATGCCAAATAAATAAATACAATTTTATGTAATATATTTTTAAATTTATTACATAATGATACAATAGCGAAAATAAATTAACAGTTTTATAATAGCGAGTTTTTTTTTTTTTAGTTTAGTTTAACTTTTAGAAATTAAAAAATAGAACATCTAACAATCAGAAAATAAGTATACTTAAATAAAAACAAAACATATAATGTGTGGTATTAAGGTTATATTGCACGTAGCTTATAAAATATTTTTTATTTTGATAATATAAACAAATATTTATGATTTTCTATAATAATAATAAAACCGTAATTCTTATACTATAATACAATAGCTATTAAATAATTTTAAATACAAAACTTAAAATTTATAGAAAAACTGTTTAAACACACCGTAGAAAAATAATCATTAATATGAACGGTTTAGGTGCTGTTAAATATTTGAATAATGCTCATGATAAATCTATTATACATTCAACAATAATAAAAATTATTAAAAACGATAAATACATTGTATTATAGTACAATTTTATTTAATTGTTTTCAAGAGTTAGTTCTTCGAAATTTTTCATTCATTTTAAATTTTAACATTTCATTGTAATAAATTAATTTTGAAATGCACCTTTTCATTAATATTATTATTTTTATCCCAATATTTTATTTTTTTTGCTTTAATACAAACAATACTCAGTTTTTTTGATTGAGAATTCGTGCAAATCCTACAAAATTGTAAAGACAAATAATTTATTATAAAGTGGTACCGTAAAATAAATCATGTATGTTCATCGATGAAGAAGATTATTAGTATATTATATTTTTATAATTATTTAATCACTGAAAAGTTGGTTTACCGTAGAATATGTAGTTTACAAATATATTCATATGTTAATTGTAGTAAATTAAAACAATATTTTCGTTTATTTATTCAATTGAAATTAATCTATATTTTACTTTGAACGTTTGCATAACTAGCAAAAATAATACATAATGTAAATTTCATATATTGTTTGTACTAGTATGTATAATATACATATAATAGTGGATAAGTGGATAAGGATTATCAAAATTATTTTTATTTAAACTCGTATTCAAACTATACATTTGGTATGCAATACTATAGTTTTTATTTTGAGTAAATATTTGTTATATTATGTATTTTATATCGCAAACTGCATTTATAATTTATAATTTTAAAATGTACCACTTAATCTTTTTAATATTTATAAATCTTTTTAAAGGCTGTATTAAAAAAGTATAATATTTTTAAGTTACGGGTATAAAAACCCTTCATAATGTACAAATAAACAATAACAAATATGCCAAAGTAATTGTCAAGAGAAATCTATTGTTCATTATACAAATGGGCTTTCAATATTTCTATCATTACGGATGCAAGGAAAACTTCAATGTTTAATGACGTCTTAAACAACGCGCTAAAAGGTTTAAATGGAGAACCGTCATAGCCATACTATGAAAGATGTTAAATGCTTTCAAATTACATTTGATTGACAAAAACTGAAAGTTTTAAATTATACAAGTTTAGTTATCTTAATCTTATTGTGCTTTATCGAAGATACATAAAAGTAATTAAGAAGGTTTTTAAATTAAAAAGAAAGCTTTATACTGCTTTTATTTTTTCACCTAATTAATAATAAATTTGATTAACGAGTAATGACGTGATAATTTCATGTAGCATAATGTCATATTATATATTGAAAAATTCAATATTTAAAATTGTATGATGTCTATAGAGTTATTAAGTATGTTCTGCTATATTCTAATAGTTAACAGTGTTAAGTAATAACTTACTTATTTAATATATTGAATATCACGAGTATTGTATATATATGTTCAAAGAATAATCAAGAATTTTTTCTTTAAAATTCTATATTGATTTAAAAATATAAGTTATATTTATGTCTTTGTGATACAATATGTAAAAATCTTGGAAAACAAACAAAATTATATAAATGACAAAATGTGCTTTTATGAAAAAACAAATTCTTAATACTTAATTGGTTATATTATGTTCTATAAATAAATGTAATATGAGAAAATAAAGAACTTGTTTAATATTCCACTGGAGTTTATGCTGAGTACTGCGATATTATCGTTAGTAATAACATTTGAAAGTGTCAGATTTACAAAATGCTCATTATTTTTTAAACAAACCGCAAACGATGGCGGTGTAAATGGTTCTGCAAGGAACTATTTTTCTCTAATTTAATGATAATTGTTCTAAAGTTGCATACAACAATTTATCTACTAAAAAGTGCATTATTTTGATAATTATTGATGTATCATGTCATACAGTACTAAGTAGTAAGTACCTATTGCGTGAAAATCATATTATTTACTTTTTTTTTTTTACTTTTTTATCTGTTATTATCTGTTAACCGGTCACACAACAATCAATGTTTTACGTTGAAATGTTAACAGGCACAATAGATACATAATTGATGTATCAATGGCGATGATGTGCGTAAACCAGAGATCAAGGAAAATCAGATACCAAATAAAATGCCTTATCGGTCTTATATGCTGTGCTTTTGACTATCGCAATAAAAATAATATAACAATAATAAAAATGGCTGCGTAAAAAAGATCCCTCCGTATCGAGTTGTCACAGGTCAGGGCACGTATCTGGCACATCCATTGTTGTTTAACTAAGGGTCCGGGATAGCTGTTTCCAACTACAATAGACTGGAAAACCGTGAAAACGTTCTTAAAACGTCGCTATACTAATCGAGATTAATGGATCGCCGTCGATTTCTTTTCTAATATATCTGCAGCTATATGTATAGGATTGGTAGATGGGTAGCCCGGGCGATGAATTCAATGGCTCGAACAGCATAGTCTGAAAATTAATTTATTATGTACGTATAATAGCGTACGATTCTGAGAATAAATATACATGTCATTTGTTCAAGTAAGGGACCTCGAAATACTTGAAAATCATTCAGACACTTGTTCAAATTATTGATGAATCCTATAGAATGTTAACGCGTCCACTTAGTTTGATGTAAAACAGTGTAACAATTTATTTAAAGCGAACTTAAATATTTAATTCAACCTATTATCAGATTTAAACGTTAGAATATTATCCATGAAATGTTTTTGGAGTATGATATCTTAATTGTAAATCAATATCTATATGAAATCTTTTTAATTGTAATGTTTCATATAGTTGTATATCAAGGACCTGGATTTGTATACAAAGTGTCTTATTTTGTTTGTAATTTTAAATAATGTATTCCAAGAACATAATCAGTTTCATGAAATAAATCTTCAAAGGTTTTTTTTCTACGCTTTCTATGTATTTTAATTATTAGACCATTTTCTAGTACTTTTAGAAAATGTTATAGAATGTAATAATGTTAATGTTTAGTGTATTTTTTAAAATGTACACATTTTTAGCTTAGATTTAAAATATTATACAAATTAGTCATAATATTTGTTTTAATTTTAGGTATTTTTTAAATAAATGGTTAATTAGGTTAAATTTGTTGTAAATTACAATTTATATAATAATTAATAATAGAATATACATGTCGTATAAAAAATTTCACAGAAAAAATTCACAAAATCGTTTAAAATAACTACACATATTTGATGATTAAGGATCGCAGTAATCATATGCGTGTCATAATATCGTATGTCAACCAAATTGTTCGACACAAAGACAATTATATTATAATATATAATATTTAGAATAATTTTTAAATAAATACATTGTGAATCTATTTATATCACTCAAAAGTCTAAAAGAACTTGGTATTGACGTAAATTGTACAAAGAAATTACCGTAAAAATATACATAAGGCAACTAAATTAAGAAGTAGTGATAAAAATTAAATATAACATGACATTCACTAAGTAATATACCTATACTAAACTACCAGTACTTCATTTATAATTAATATTGTGTATAGAATTATTAATCGTTTAATTCAACAATAATTGAAACACACTCTCATTAAATTAATTTGCTGACTTATTTCGAAGTCGAGAAAAAAAAATAACTTCTATAAATGAGTTGAACATAATATTACAATTAGATGAAGCACCTTCATTAAATAACAAACAAAAAATTCTTTATTTTAATAATTGTAGTATTGCGAAATTTGTCAAATAACCTTCACATATTATTTTAATGACTAATGGACTCCAACGGACTGATCATTTAAAAAATGAATACTGTAATTAAAAATAATAATAATAATTATAATAGAGATTTTAGATATTTTAGCTTCTTATAACTATAGTCATCAATATATTAATAATTAATTTGATTTAAATAAAATGTACGTATATTTGTTTTTAATTTATGTCTCAACACGCACGCGCGCACACACACACACACACACACATATTCACATATACATCGTCCGTTAGTGAAACCTATTTAAATTATGTGCTTGGAATCTTAAATAACCAATGTTGTAATTGCACATGAATATCGTTTAAATTACACCGTCGTATTAGCCTCATAGGTGTATTATACATTACCTACATACTAAATATAACGAAATATTTCTCCCCGGCGGATATAAACGAACGGCGTAAACTGCAATCAAACCGAAATTCCAATTATGCGCCACGTTTGGTGCTCATAATTCAATAACAAAATAATCCAAGTCGTAGGTCACCATAAAATTATCAGCGAACGATTCGTAGTGCCCTAAGAAGACCCTAACGAGTAAACTGCGCAAGCGCAGAAATATATGATTATATTATACACAAATAGAACAGCTTATATAATATTACTCGCGAAAAGGATGTATTATTAAAAATAATATATTTTTATATTATGCTCTGTAAAGAAACAACGAGATATCATACGTATCATGTCATTACGCTATTTTATATCAGAACAGATTTTCAATTTAATTTCGTATATTATAATATCGAGTTAATACGTATGTCGTATATAGTATTCAAATTTAATCTAAAGCAATTCCATGTACGAAAAATCACTGACGAACAAATAATGCATTATTTCACGATGATACACCATGGGAAGAGATTCAATGATGTTAAATTTACATGAGTAATAAAAATCTAAAATTTGATGAAGTTTATAAATTTATTATTTTTTTTTTTTAAATTTTTTTACGATATTATTATAATGTTATTAAATTCGCAATTTATACCCCAGATAAAATATGTAAATCAATCCTGTTGGTGACGAATGAGCTGCAGCAGCTGTTGTTCTAGACAAAGTAACCGATGTCCTTTCATATCTCATCGTAATCGTCACCGCTTCGATTAATACTAACAATTGCGAGTGCAAACAATCATGTCAACAAACGACGTACTATATTTTATGTAATAACAATATAAGCCAAAGTCTAGATACTGAAAGCGAAAATGACCTATAATTCTCATTGTATTTCTGGAAACAACCGGTAAATTATTATCCAAGAAGACCATAGCAAGGCGCATAGCTTTTTGGTTGATGGTTCATCAATTACGTACAAAATTACACAATTTATATTGTATACAACAGGTAATGTTTTGACTGTAAATAAGTAAGTAATTGAAAATAATTTATTGTTGAATTTCAGTCGCCGTCGGCGGATAACAGCTGTACATTATTATAATAGCATTATATTATTCTGTATACAGATTAGTATATAATATATATATATATATATATATATTCCAATAATGTCGGTAGATAATATTAGTATGTTTTGTTCTTTGACGTCCTTCGATGCAACAATAAAAAGGGGGGAAACATAACAATATCGAGTATTATATTATTTATTATCAAACGTCGCTTTGAGCTTTTTATCACATATTATTTTTTAGCATTTGTATTCATTTTCGAACTTATGCATACATAAAATATGCATTTATTTTTTTAAACTTACACTGTCATATTGTTTATTTTATCATCGAATAAGTATTTTACGCAATATAGTCTGTCATCGAAACATCACATTATAGTATGTATGTAATTTTAATAGCATATCGTGCATTGATCATTCATAACATTATAATAACAAAAATAGTATAATATAATTGCGACCATATTATTATTTTAGTAAAATATTATTTTTATATATTTTTTTTTTTTGCAATAATACATTAATATATTGTGTTATATTGTGTTTCAATATTCTATAGAACTGTAATTTAAATTTAGCCCAATTAGAATCAAAACAAAAAAAAATGTCTACTACCTTATCATCGACAAAGAACTTAAAAAGTAAAAAACAAAAATAATGAATAAACTGTCGGAAAAGATCATTCGAAAGGCTTGCCAGCTGGCTGACTTGTCATAAATAGCGTCTCGCCGTGACGACGGTCGGGAAGCGCTAAATTCCATAGCCGTGTGCTATGAGATGCGGTGGTGGTGGAGCAGACTGCGAATGAATATTTCAGAATACGTCAAACAACACGATAAACACTATAATAATAATAATAATAATATGGTGTGTGGTAATTATAAAATCACGTCCCGGTCAAAGTTTCATCTAAATCCCGCGAAAACGTCAATTTGTCAAAAATAAAGCCATCAATTATTATTGTTACTCTTAGAATAACGCCCGTTTACATAAATAACGGCTGTGTCGTACGCCGTTGCGTTGTAAACACACTTCCTACCCACTTGTGCCATTCCTATCATAATATTAATTCAACTCTCACACATTGTTGATATGTTATAATAACAAAATGGAGCCGTTTCGACGAATGTAATCTCCTTTTTACGTATAAAAATTACTGTAAATACACATTTTGTTAGCATCCGGTAATCTCGGAAACTAATAAAGTAATTGTCACCAAATGCTGCAAACATATTCTTTAAGACTTGATGAGTGTTTATACAAGTTGTGCTATTATAATAGGTGAATCGTATTAAAAATCTCTAAAAAATCGATAAAATTGGGTTATATATAATAATATAATACATCATACAATTATAATATAAACAAAATTTGCAGAGTGATCTCGAAAATCAAAAATATCAAACGTTATTTATTTTTTTTTTCGTACGATAAAACAATATTGTATTATCCTTCATTACCCGATTTATTACCTATCCTATTGGTACTATATTTTGTTTGCTGGTATTCCATTTTGTAGAATTTCATACGACGTATTTCAGTCCAGTAAGACTGGGAGAAAATACATTTTCTAAGTTCAACAGTATAATGTTATTACACCTCACCAGAGAATAGATACTTTTCAGAGCACTGCACGAGGGACGTGGTAAAACAATAAGTGTCGCGGCCGTCAACGAGTTTTTTTCACCATTATCGAAACGTCACACGTTGGCGGTGAGGAGTAAAACATTGGTGTGCGTGGGAATGCAATAAGGCAAAGAGCTTCGCAAAACGAACAATCAGTATGGGTACAGAAGTTGTGTTTTTAATTTCTTTTACTTCATCCCTTTTCTGTCCCAGGGGTACCCTTTTGACGTTTTAAGACGCCTACTAACAATTTCCACGTATATCACCACACACACACACATACACACAATACAAATATATCGTATTATACTCCGTTGTTCTCATTATTTTATGGTGTCGTGGAAACCAAAATTACGAGGAAACGTCTTCTAATTTTTATTGTTATGATTACAACGTCTTTCTGTAAGTAAATGAACCGCAGGACAAATATTATTATATAATACCGAGTTAATGGCATTTTCCGTTCTTGCACGTCCGCCAATCGCGACAATATTCAGTATTCACGCTTGTCTCACAGACTTTAAACATCTACAATAATAATTTGTCGTCTTAATCACTATAATATTCCGATCAAAATCACCTGACGGGTATATATTTAATAAAATACATTTTCGGAATATAATTCAGCGGAAATTCTTTGAAACATTCAGCACAGTGACCAAATAACGATTTTTCTTTTCTTTTTTCTTTTTTTTTTTTTTTTTTTTTAATTTAATAGTTTCAGGAAACTTTGGTGTTTTTGCAACACGAGCATGTTCATAAACTGTGATATACGCGATCGGAACTCCAAAGAATTCCAATATAACTGTTAAAATACATAAATATATATATTTCAATGTGCAGAGCGCAATATATACTCCGCGATTGATTTCTGCCAGAGCGCAATACCAAGAAGTCGTGTAGTTTAACACTAGTCGGTCGAAGAATCAAAGGGAGAAAATGTATCACGAACTTATCTAATCGACAGATACTATACTTTTAAACTTCACTTTGAAGGCCATAATCTATATATATATATATATATATATGCACACACACGTGTATCTTCTGAGTGTTAAACCAAATATAAATGAAAAACACAAAGACAAATAAGGATCGGAGTATTGATTTGGTGATCCTCGATAATAATTAAGCTTCATACACGAAACTTATATATTGACTTTCTACTATGCTATACGAGTATACAGTAAATAAATTCGCTGAACAGCCTTTTTAATTTCTGTGGAACTAAAGTAAATATGTTTAATACTACATTTGTACATATATAATGCACCTATAATGTACCTATATAACAAAGTTATTAATATTATATGTAAATTATTACGTAATTATTATCTATAAGATAGCATGTAAAAAATCATCTTAATTGAATTTATTCTGACTGAATCAAAAAAAAAAAAAAAAAAAATTAAACCTAACATTGTATTACCTCTTACGTAGTTGTAATGTGTATTCTGACTTAATTTTTAGAAAAAACAAACATAATATTAAATGTATATTAAAACCAAAAATATTTTAAATTATATTATTGTTTAACAATTTTGGTTATAAAATGTTACAATATCGGTAAAACGAATCATACAATATAAATTGATTTGCTTCACTTGAACACATATTTATTTAAGGACTTAAAAATTTCTATAATTACTTCTAATGTAGTTTTTTATACACGCTGGTTTTTTTTTAAAAATATTTACTCATTTTACGCTATTTATAAATTCAATGTAGAATGTAATCGACGCTTACATTATTATTAAATTCTGAGAACAATTTAATAAAATTGTTGACACTATAACCTGGAAATACGAGTCTACGAATTAATGTTATATGTGGAAATGTATCTTATTATTGTTGTTATTTATTTTATTTATTTTTTTTAAGCGAAATATGTTATTAGTTTTTGTAAAAGGCTATATTGTAACCCTCTATGCTAAACATAAATACACGTATTATCACTATATACCTAAGTGGTCGATAATAGGTACTTTATACAGTGGATTAAAACACGATTGCAGGTAATACGATGTTATACGTGGAAACTAGTTTGAATTATATTTCTGTTATTATTAACTCAAAGAGGCATGAGAAAATCGAAAATAGCAAATTTGACAGTGATTGTTTTGTAGTTTTATGGCAATCACTAACGAATGTTCAATCAATGGTGTAATCGCGGGTCATAAAGAGCATAGATATATTATTATAATCATATAGACTAGACTAAAAAAGAGCGAGAGAGAGTGAGGACACGACGACAGTGTAAATAAATTCGAACGCAAAAGTTGGCTACCACCCATTATTCATTTATTGGTACGTTATAATAAATAATAATTTATACGTATACACACTACAGGTACTCTGAAAAATACTATCGCTACGGGCGGGCGTCACCTGCGCATCGTTCGAGCGCGTAAATGGTTTTTCCAAGACGTTTATAAAAATTGATAAGGATAAAACTCCGCGATGGCGGCAGTGACAAATTACTGTATAACGCACGCCACCGCCGTTTTCTCGTGTAACGAGGCGGTCTCTCCGAGGACTCTGAACCGTACATCAAAGCGGTTTCCTCAACCTATACCGGCTATACCTCGGTTAGAATAACGTACGTCTTTGACTTATCTCACAGGTGACTTGCGTACACAATAATGTTTTGTAATAAGTATGAACAAGGTCAGTTTCGTTTGGGATAATTTACCCCGAAGGATAATATCGAAGCTACCCACCCCCGTACACACATAATTTGTAAAACAAAAACCTGCCTATCATATGCGTTTGTACACATTTTTTTTAATTATGAAATAAATATCATCAATATTAGTTTATAATATGAATATTAACATGAATGAC
Source organism: Aphis craccivora (assembly GCA_009835225.1). Lineage (NCBI taxonomy): Eukaryota > Metazoa > Arthropoda > Insecta > Hemiptera > Aphididae > Aphis > Aphis craccivora. Next base: position 360,216 of record VUJU01000003.1, read on the forward strand.
GTGTTTTGTTATACTTCACCTTTAACGCTCAATAATAAATACTCAATACGCTTTGTAATACAATAATAGTAAATTCGCCGTATCCCTATTGCATGCAACAATATAGCATATTGTGTTTTGTTATACGTTGTTTACACGCTATATTGTGATACATGTTGATTTACTACACTGAATTAATCGATAATGATGGTTAAATATTATAAAAAATATTTTTGTTTGACCCTGATCTGAGTTTTTGACGTTTTAAAAAACAGTAATACTCTATTGCAATACACACACACAAATGATCTTTCAATAATTGCATGCTGTGCAGTATAAACTATTTTCATCAAGAACGATGTACGAATAGATTTAGCAATCATATGACTAAGGAGTTCTTATAAAAATGCTATTTTTTTTTGTTTTTACTGATTATCATATATCTAGTTCTAAAATTTGTTGTTTTCTGACAGGAAATTTGTTTTTCAGGCATAGAGCGTGGAATGCTGTGAAACTTCTGTTGTCATCCTGCAATCTACGAGAGGAAAGAGTGGCATGGTATCCGAAATAAACGTTATCGATTTTAAAATGATATCCATGCCGGGAGTGTAAAATTCTTCGAATAGACGGTGATAGATATACATGACAATTTTCGATCAATATGCAAGCATAGTATGTATAAAATATGCATACTATTCTGAAATTTACTCGTATATTATTATAACACCCTACGATAATAATTATATCCGTTGTGGTATTACAAGAGAAAAAGAGAGGGAAAAAAATCGATTCAGGTTTGAACTAAGAATCGTTTCAATTACTTAGCATTTTATACGACTCTAAAGTTTTGTTATATTATGTCATATGATGAGACGCGTGTGCTCGTGTATTTATGTTTTTTTTACAGAGATCCAGATAATTAATAATCAAGGAAATAATTTGATGATAGACACTAGGAACTTGTAGGAAAAGTGCCCTAACCTAAGGAAAAGTAACCTGACCTGGTCGAGTATAGTCAATCAAAAGCAATTGTCAACAAAATAATCGATTGTCCATCGACACAAACCAAAATATTTATAATAAAATTAGATGACTGTAAGTTATTATGTGAAAATATTTATTTGCATATAACGTAAAAATGAAATTCGAAAATAACATTATCATTGTAATATGTTTGTGACACATTAATGTCGTTTAATATGTTATATAATCGAATAAAAAGAAATTTTTTTTTTTGGGGGGGGGGCAAAGTTTCAGCCCAAATGCCTCCCCGGTGTTTCATTGATCGTGTTGCATCGAGACCCATAACTGGGGTTTTGTTAAAAAGAACTTCCCGTCGATCAGGAAGCAGACATTACACTACACTCGCTGCAGATCGATAAACATGTTTGAATTCGGTATTTTCGTATAGTTTTGATTTATCAATATAGGAAGCTCACGCTCTTGTCGTATAGATACAAATTTTATTTCTTATACAAAGACGTTGCATTTACACTCGTGAATGTAAGATGTAATATAGGTGCTTTGTACCACAAGTTCTCACTTTTCATTACACTACCTAGTTATTATTATTTTTTTTAAGTGTCTCGAGCAGAAGAAAATTTAGTATCCCAAACGACGCTATTGGGAATAACTCTGCTAGCTAAGTTATTGTTTGCGTTAAAGGTTGATATGATATGTTCTGAAAGTCGTCAGCCACACGATTATGTAGCAATGGTTCGACGTTCGATCACACGTTGGATTTTTTTTTTTTTTTAAATTGTGGTAGACGTATTTTTATATTTTAAAAGTATTTTTTTTCCGTGGTAAATTCAATAGTTTTCCTTGGACCGATTGGGTTTCATGGTTTTCGTGTTATATTCATATCGATTTTTAGTATAATATAATATGACGTCGTCATATATTTCACTGTAAAACGCACGTGCCCCTACAGTTCAATTATTATTATATGGCATACACGAGTAATGCAATATTTTTTTAATGGTTTATTATGACGCACGATCTTCCTCTTTTTTTAATATTAATAAATTGTATTTAAAAATGAAAAGTATATTACACCTACTTGCAGGTGCTGTGGGAACACTTACAGTATATCTCTCTAATGTGTATTTTTTAATATTTTCTAAATAAGCTATACAAATACGTATATCATAATATAGTGTGTACTCCTTACATGATTATATTATATGATCTACAAGTGTTTTTTTGAAATTAATTTTCTATTATATAGGTAGTTTACGATTTTCGTTTCAATCATTTTTTATACATTTTTTAATGATTTTGAAGAGTTCACATAATAATCATATGATATAGTGTATAGTACATAAACCTTAGGACTTGTTTTAGCATTTCCACAGTGATTTATGAGCAAAACTATTTGCGTTGTTCCGTAACACGAGAAATTTTTATTCGACCACATCTAATTGATGTATCGTTCGTCGTTCGGTGATGGTTAGGTTATAGATAAATTGTATATATATATACAGTACACAAACGATAAAATGAATTGTTCACAGCCTATAAAAAGTATACAGTTTTCACAACAGCTTAGGAAATATTATATTATAATTAAATCAGTTTTATTGTTTATAAAACAATAAACATAGGTTTATAAAAAAATACGGTGACTTTCAAGAACAGTGCATTTCTGACCTCCGCAATCCAATTTTCACGATTCATTGTTACTATTTTCACATACTATATAATCTGTTATAAATGTGACGTTTTAAATTATTTTCCTTTTTTTGAAATGAATCTACCTTAGATATTTTTTTGACAGGAAATTCATTTTGCTTCCTGTTATAGAAATTGTTACACTCTGTAAGGTGTGGTGTTATATTACACTATAGCTGAATGTAGCTTTCAAATTTCACATTACAACACTTATAATTCATTTCGGTGATAATTAATTATTATAGTATATCATTTTAAGTTTTTATCACTTTTTATATTATATAAAAAAAAAAAACTGTTATCGTTCATTACAAGTCATTCGCCTAATAACTAGGGGCGTCGTAATTTTTTTATTTAAATAGTGCGTGTTAAAAAAACTAAATAATAGGTAGACATTGTTAAATATATATTATGATGATAGCATAATAATGACTCCGGAGAGACATATGATTTTATCTTTATGATAATATATCAAAGCTTGTTTATCAAGATGCGTGCGTTTACAAAGCATTTTTACACCTGTCCTGTACATCAATTACAAATGATTAACTAATGGCAATAATAATTCATTGTTTTTTTTTTTTTTTTATAGTTCTTTACGGTTCGGTTTATATTACCTATTATAATATTTAACTCGTTTTTAAAATTTTACAAAATGCATTAAAAAAAGAATATTCACTAACTTAAAAAAATTAAAAAATATTTCTAATCATAATAATAGTATTATATTACATCCCCATTCGTAGAAAGTATCATAGAAAGTTTATCAAGTGCTCATCTCTTCAAATCTCAGTTACCTTATTCTATGGTATCTATATCAGAATAGGTCACGTATACTGCGTATAAAAAGTTCCGCACCCCAAACACCGCTCTCAACAGGTTCTATGCCTCTAAATCCCATCGTACTTTTGGTAAAAGCTCAAGGGATTACCGCCAACGATGGCCTGAAAAGACATTGGCTACCGCGACCATCGTTCTCCTCTCCCCATTATCTCTTTGATAAAAGATCGCTAGCCGTTGTCGTCGTGTTCAAGTATTTCAGAATTATTGCCTCTAAATCCCGAATCAAAATGCTTAATTCTGTCTGACCAACCAAATATTTTATATCCCTACTTAGTACTTATATTATATATATATAATACGAACAATGAATATGTATTGTAAATGGGTGATTATAAACTAACCCGATTAGTTGCGATTGCATATTGTGCGATATATACTTTCTTATATACCTAAATTATAACACAGAAATTACTCTTTGGTTAAAGGAAAATACATTGATAGAAAATAATTAAATAATAATATAAAATCTGGCAGTGTTGGTGTTTTAATAGATACACTATAACGACAGTAAGTTATTTTTATCTAACAAAATAATTCTTGGTTATAAGTACATAGTTTACTAAAAATTGTATTGAAAATGTATTGATTAAATGAAAGTTCGGATAAGTGAAAGTGAAAATAATATTAAGTATTACATACAATACAACTTTATTATAGCACCTAACTGTGATGTTTATTGTTTTTCATATAATATTTCATTTCTAACACAACTGGTGATGAGCAAGTTTATAATAAAATACATCGATTATATTTATGAAATGTATAGTATCGGAGAAATGCAGAACCAAAACACTTATTTTAAAATCTGAACAGTATTTTATATATATATAAACTAAAAAATTACTTTGAAAATTATAATGACTATGTAAATAAAGACATTATATATAAACATTAAGTAATAGTGTAAATTTTTTTCAGATCAACGGAACTAAAATGTATACGCTAAATTATATTATTTGCGTATAACAACAACCTATACGACATAGAACAATATGTATTCCTAGAGTGTATTCTCGAGGGATATCTTTCCAGTTCAAGTTTGTTATATTGAAATATTAATCAAATTTGTAGAATATATTTTAATATTATTTTCGTTGCCATTCAATATGTTATTTAAATATTTATTTGCGTGTTTCTCGAATACGAGCGAAGAGGGATAACGACAACGACGACGATAACGACGGCAGCCAAGGTTGGTAATCTTATTTCGTTCGCGGTTTTACGATAATGCAGATGGGCGGGTGCAAGAGGTTTTATATACGTATGTACCGTTTCATTATTATTTAAACATCGAGCTGAATAAAATACCTAGGGATTTACAGAGTAGGTACAATGTGCGCGAAACAGCAATAGTATATTGTAATGGATATAACACGATTGCGCATTTTTTTTCCTATCACTTTTACTTAAGGAAAACGCAATACAAATGCGTGCCAATGTTGGAATATTGTTTAATTTATCAAATAAACAAAATTACAATTAAAAATGTCCCAGTTGTTGGTGTTATAACTTAAAATTCATATTATGATCACATTTTTTACGAGTACAGAGTAAATACATTTTTAGTTAGTTTGAAAAGCAAAAGTGTGTAATCGTGTTCCGTTTTTTTAATTTGTAAATTAGATAAAAAGTTTGAAATCATGCTGATAGCATCAACCGATAGTATCAATAGAAATAGTGATAAATTATATAATAAATTGACCCAATTTTTAGATGACGAGTGTAAGTGCAGTGACTTATGGTTTACTTAACTTAATACCCGTGGCCTTGTTTATGACACCTATAATATATGTGTTTATCAAAGTATTATTTTTAACACGTAGGTATTAGAAAAATCCTTACTAAGTAATAAATATCATATTTGGCAAACAAATATATTTCATTATTAATTTATAAAACAAAATAATATAATTTGTTTGGAGCAGAAAACAAAGTAACAGACGTATAATTATTAATTAGTGACATGAGTAGCAGATACTATAAAGTACTTTATGCATAATATTATTGTACTATTGTAGTAGGATATTGTATGGAATTTTCAATATAATTCAAGCGAAAATAAACAAACACAATAATAATATTGTTAAAAACGGTATAACTGTGAGTTTTAGGTTTCTTACGCCGAAAAGATGTCTTTACTTTTCATATGAATAAAATTTTATCTCTATAAATCTATTAGAAAGCATAACATATGAAAAATTGATTTATAAATCAGCGTTAAATGGTATTTAGATGGAATACTGTTGGCATGATTATAGTGTGCACGAATTCTATCCAACGTGTTTATAATTTGAAATGTTCACATTTTTTTAGCATCATTCATATTATTAAGATAAAATAATTTTTACATAATTTATTGGTATCTTACAAAATTATATAAAGTATTCTCTATCACGTTATTATAATATGTGTAGCATATTAGGTTATATGTGCATAAGAAAAACTTGAATGTAATAAATAAAACATTTTATTCAAGGTTTTATATGAACACTTCGATAGTAATATTGTTTAAAAGCAACTGTCAATATTCATTGTTTTTTTTTTTGTTTCGTCATTATTTATATTTTATATTATAAAAATAAAGTAATATTATGATTACGACATATATTATATAAAAATATGAGCGGATCAATCATTATTAAATCGTTTTATAATAAGTGGTTGATAAAGTGTTTTTGTGTACATGTCACTAATAATAGGAAATAAGTTACTTTTATAAATTACTTTACATCCGAATTTCATAATAATATATTTGTACGTACCTAAGTTTTTTTTTTTTTTAATATTGACATTTAACGTTTCCCTAGAGTTTTAGTAAATCTATATTAAATAGAATAATAATTGAATGAATTAATCACATGCAAATTAAATTGGAAAATTATTTGTGTTACTTTTTTCTTTCTAGAATACTGTTCAAACACTATAAATACTGTAAAATCTAAGTATTTAAATATTTCTCCATTATTATTGATTTTGCAAAACCTATTATAAACAATCAAAAATTGCTTGTTTTGTAACACAAAACTAAAAATAAAATAAAACCCAACATAATTACGTTAATACGGCTTATTAAAGTATAATATAATAGTACACCTTATATAATATATAGTATACACGCATGGAATTTACAACCATTCATCATCGTCATCGTCATATCAGCCTTGTCTCCCCAGCGAGTCATTTAGGCTTTTCTAATTTCCTCAACCCATCTTCATCCGTACCGCTTTACCACTAATGCATAAATACATTTCTTAATAATATTATGTTTTTGCTCTAACATCTGCTCGTATTTTTCGCAAGTATTATATATAAAAACATTTCAAAATATATTAACTAAGAATATTTTTATTAATTACATCACCATTCTGTGGCGCATTACCTGTAACTTGTAAGGATTTAGTGTTAATTGTTATTTTTTTTCAAAATGTATTTATCATAATATTATGATTGTAAGTATATTTAAAGATAGTTTTTTACTCAATTACGAAACATTAATTTTTACGATTTTTGTTTTTGTATTTGTTTAATAGTTAGTATACTATTCAAATTTTTTACTGTTATACATTATTTTTGTTGAAAGTTTGTAATTTTTCTGACATCATTGAATTGTTTTCCATTTGCATATTTAATCAAGTCTTTTTTTACATTTTTAAATAGTAGATAGTATCATGCAGTACCAACCTTTGCAATTTGTTGTGTAATATATTTTAATAGCATCAGATTTTTGACCAAACATTCTGTTTAGATACAACACGCACTCGCAGTAATAAAATTCAACAAATTACAAAAGACAATTTCATCATAAGAATATTTTAAAATCATTATGTATTATCCATGTAGTTACCTATAAATGTATAATTATTTTTCATTATTTGTTAATTTATTTGTATTTATTATTTTAGTGTTGCTTTATTTTAAATACAAGAAAAGGTCGTTTCAAATCTTAACAAGCAATGCGGTAAACGTAGTAAGCATATAGTTATATTATTACGATAATAATTTTTAACTTAACAATTTTGTTACGGTTATGCAATAAGACAAATGGTGCAAGTTTTATAATGTTTACTACTTTGTGTCTACCCAAACAGTTTTTCTTGTTTTCGCAGAAGTAAAACTTTATTTACGATCGCTGTGTCTCTACGCCTACGACCGTCCGCCTGTCGCAGAGACTGCAGCAGTTTGTACGTATATTTAGACTTTTTATATTAATGGGACACCAAGAGAAGATAAAAACGTGGCATGAAAACTAAGCACACCCGCTTAATGAGTTACACATACATAACACTTATTATTATAGTATTCTAGTGTGTCAAATGTCGAGTAAGCCCACGAAGGGTAGATAGGGAGAAAGAGAAACATAGAGAAATAGGCAGAGAGAAAGATTAGACACAAAAAGGAAAGGGTTGATGAAATAGTTGGCATGAGGAAGAGTGTAGATAGAGGTGTAAGGGAACATCTAACTGAAGCAACATTAGTGTAGTAGTTAATCCGCACACACTTAAATGGCGGAAGTGTTTTCAACCAGGACCGGATATAGTGACGGTGGCTGCCGAATTAAAATTGCATGCTCTTAATTTGTTGGTCGAGTGCGATTCGGAATTTTCAATGGGATTTCTAGCAGTGGAATCGGTACACGTGCGACATTTTCGTTTGGTACAGAGTTGTTTCTCTTTCTAGTTAGCGCTTTCTATTTATATACATACACACACACATACTAAGAACTTGTACACAACTAACGTCTTATATTAATTTAACGGAAAACCCCATCAGCATCTTAGTCCATTAAATGTGTACTGAATAGTAACTTTTCTGCCGAACATTTCTTCATCTCAACCGACTGAGATATACGCAATTCTCCGTTTAACACCCACGCGTAGTTATTTTTCAAAACCTCCACCACAAGCAATTACGGTAAATCTCGATCAACCACACGTCTGGGAGAAGAAAATACACCATCTATTCGCTCTGCCAGCTTCAGGCCAAGCGATCTATAAACAATGTCTTGTGCATACGTGTGTACAGTGACTCACCAAGCATGCTTACTCCCATTTTTTTGTTTCATTTAATAATCCATTTATTCAAATTTTTGAGAACTGCTTTTACTACTCAATGTTTGGTGATAAAAACGTCTATTAGTCAAATAAAAAACTCGTTTGTTATTATAAATTACTTAATGAATATATTATATATATATATATATATTTCTTTTATTTCGATGTACTATAATAACAAATTATAATGAGACATTCACCAGTTAATACAATTGTAATCCTTAAAAATAGTTTTAAAAGTATATAAAACAGATATAATATTAAATTTAGTATTTATTATACGTGATTCCATGTTATAAATTAAAATTAACTCAGAAATTTTTTTTTTTCATATTATACAAACATATTACCATTGAATTCAAATTAAATACTTCCATTACAGTTACCTAATCGATACACTTGACACCAGCGGGGCGAGTTTCTGATTTTTAAATATGCTATCATGAAAAGCACGTAAGCGCGTATTTGAATATGAAATGCGAAAGCTAAGTCTTTATAAGGTCAACAAATTCCGATGGATGTACGTGCAATTTGTATAATCTTTTTATCATTATAAAATCACCTTATTTATGCCACATTCAACAATATTTTGTAAGTACCTCGCAACGAACGATAAGCTGTAAATTGCAATAGACGGGGATATGGTTTGAGATATTTTTAGGTTTTCGATGAAAATGGGTTTTTTATATAAATCAATTGTATTGTTTAGAAGTGCAGTGCTTGTTGGAAAAATGAATTATTTATATATATATATATAGTCACTACGGTATTTAAATTCTAGAGAATAACTGGGAGAACGATTATATTAATATTCCTGTTTACCAAATCCATAAAGGCGTATAAAAAATATATATCCGTTTTTTTTCTTGTTATTATATTATTATTTAATACATATTTTTGATTTTTTATTGAATATTTTCTTTTCAATAATAATGAACACTGACGCGATAACGATCCATTACCGTCGGAAAATGAAGAAGATGAATTGTGATGCTTGGCTTCAATAGACGTGACACCGTTAGCGGTATAATTTTTTAACAATACAAGTAGTAAAAAAACAAAATAACCGCAACACTAATAACAGTGAGCGATTTGCATTAGAAGTTCACAGTAAAGATGACATTATTATTGCAACGACGAGAGCATCGAATTTATTATAAGGTTGCAGTTTCATCAAGTGCTGTAATAGATATTATAATGTATTTAAAATATGCATATACTATATTTTTCAATGTTTTAAATTTTTTGCGTGCAATGGAATTGTTTGAATTTTGTAGGTTAATAAAGTAAATAAATACAGTTAATTATTTAAATAGTTAGTTGGTATACGTACTATGTACTAAAAACGTTTTATGAACGACAAACGAAACGTATTAATACAACAAACCAATTAAGCCGACTCCAAGTGTTAACTATATAATTTATATATTAAGGTTAAAATTATTGTTGACGTCATCATTTGACGCGGATTGGATAAACTTTAAATAATTTGATTAGCTTCAGCAAAAACGTATGTTGAACAACCACATCATAGTATACGAGTATTATGATAGTAATAATAATAATAAGCTATATCGAGGTTATTCAAATTTATTGTCACCAAATGTCGGTGAATTTATCACAAAACCTTAGCGAATCTCGAAAATTTTATAATTATATCAATTTATATGACATTTCAACAGTCGTATATAATATTATACATATTATGAGATTAACACGGAAAAATACGATACCCGCCATGAACATCACATGATATTATACGCTGCCAATGAAATTTATTGTGCGGTCGTATCCGCACCACCGAATTTCCGGCCCGAAATATGAGTTTTTGATCGGCATCCATAACTATTATATATTTTACTACATTTTATCTCGGAATGACGTGCCCCGGGCATATACACCGCTGCGTTAAACGTATGGAGTTTAGCCGTTCCCCCCCTTCGTTTTAATATCGTTCAATATATGCTTAACACTAGATAGATTTTTTGATTTTTTTTTTTCATATAATATGTAATATACTTTTTATTTATACTTTGTGTAGTTACATTTTTATCACTTAAATAAAAACATGAAATCATTCCACGCTAAAAATTGTGCAGAATTTCCACGATTGATAATTTCATTTCATGTAAATTGTATAATATGGACCACTGAAGACTGGTCTTACACGTCGATCAGACAACTCTTACTATTAAAGGTTAAAAAAAAAATAGTGAAATAAGACTACGAGTATATATAACAGGACGTCGCGTTTCTTGCAGAAATACAATTAAATATTGTATTATTATAATTATTATCATATGATTTTATGTCGTATGATATATCATATGTCAATTTTTTTTCTAGTTTTAATACCGGGTAAAAGGAAAACCGTGTTTCGATAATCGACAGTGTTGAGTGTATGTGTTACGGGTAATGTGTTAACGTTTGGATTTGGTCGAAATTAGCCGGATAATATACAAAAAAAATCATATGTTATCGTTAGCGTCCGTGAATATTATAAAATGTTGGATAATTTTAACATGAACAGCATAATATTATATTGACCAAGAACTTACGTTAAAATCAACACTACAGTTGAATTTTTAAATTTTTCACATTTTATATTTAATATGTTTTTTAAATTTTCAATACTTAATTAGGCTGTGACCGAGTTATAATCGATGGTAATTCAAGTACTTCAACAAATAAAAATGTATACAAACCAATACATTTTTTAATAAAATGGCCAATATGATTTTTGCTTTAAAAATGAACGAGGTAGTGTCTGAAAATGTTCGGCGCTAGCTTCGTTATCATAAAATACCACTGAAATAATAATTATCATAATGGTATGAAAAGAGATTTGATAATTTCAAATTAATTTATCGTCGGAGTACTCGAATACTAATGAAATAATTTCCATAATAATATTATAAATAATTGTGTAAATAGTTCGTTTCTCGACAAGTTGTAGACAACAGCAACAACAACAACAACAACAATAAGACAACTCGAACAACCCACGGGAATTTGCCCCATCACAAATAGTTGTATATACAAGACGTGTAGGCAAGGCTGACGACTCTGTTAAAATTCCAACAATTCCTGATATCTCGTCAACGACAAATTCATCGAATTCTCCAGTAAGTCAGCACGTGTTAACATGATATTATTATTATGTCCACAACTGTCTGATGCGAGTTCACACACATACGTTATAATCAAACCAGATTAAATCTTTATTGCTACACTATTATTATAATAATTTAAACTTATACTATTATATTATAGACATTCAGCTCAATTGTTCTCGGCGTTGTACAATTAACGGTCGACCCGATCGTATTATATTTATAGCGACGATTAGTTGGTGTATACTGCATACGATCAATTAGCCTCAAGTGAGTATACAAAAGCAGTTTTTGGGATTACTATTATTCTCGTATATTATTGCAGGCATATTATAATATGAAATGTATATCTTACAAATGGTTTTACTTCTATTTCACCTTTCCAAAAAAATACGCTACCATCATAAAAGCTTTTACCTATTTTTAACGGAGTTATAGCATTGTATTTTTTGGATATTTCTTTATCTTGAACACATTTAAAATTGATTATATTATTATTATTTGCACGCTCATTTATATTTATATTCTAAAAACAAATATGGAGAAAGGGTGAACGACTTATATAGCTTACAATGATTATAATATAGTACTATATACCAATAATTTATTAATATAATTATTAAAAACCACTCGATTTTACGTTTTTACTCATTAATATAATAGTATAATTTGATTATTGTGACTATAATATTATATGTAAAAAATATATTGACGGACGATTGTTAAGTTTATCGTGCGATTTAATTAAGTTCATTGAGATATACGCATACAAAATACTGAGAGATTATAGGAAATTACTGGAGTGCAACAACCTTAAATGTTGAATTATTAACGGGCATATGCGAAGGTAATTATAATAATAATATATTATGTACCCCATTATGTAAATTAATTCATACTGGAAATACCGATAATGTTGTCTTATAATAATATTATAGTTTAAGATATTATAATACAGGCACTGAGAATTCTAGTTAACTAATTTGACGGCGAGAAGAGTGTGAACATTGCAACTTATTAATATATTTTTTTTATATAACCCATAAGATTATTAAAATAATTAATACATTATGAATATTATCAAAGTATTAAGAATTACATTGAATGGCTATAAAGGTTCTTACACAATTAAAATGTATACAAATAAATTGTTATTAAAAAACAGATAATAACATACTCATTAAGTAAGCTAAATGAAAAGTTCATATTTCACTATTAAAATCAACAGGTGCACTACCATCTAATAAAATTAAGATCAAAATTTCAACGATGCTTTTTAATTAATATGTCATCTGAACTATAATATGAAATACGTTTTTATATTATCGTCCGTTGCAATTATTTATATTATTAGGTATTGATTTCAATAATAAGTTATTATGTTTTGTATAATATGCATTGTAATATCAATGTTATTATTACTTATATTCATCATGTTGTAACAATTTTAACTAAAATAATTATACTAATTTATGAAAATATAAGTCAGAATACGTTTTATTTAATATTAATAGCAATAAAAAATAAAAAAAAATGTATGATATATGCGAAATGACATCCGATTTATAAAATCATACTTATCAAAATCATTTACTTTTTTTATTCACCAATAAACAAATAAATATACATATTATTTTAATATTTTTATACGTTAGTTATAATTTTGTAAATCAGTAAATATTGTGCAACTAATATGTTTCAAACATATACCGTTAATACTCTTGTATGTATACAAGACGGTAAACAATATTTCATTCGGTATTTGGAAAATGTTCACTAACACATATTATATTTTAATATATTATACAAAACTAAATGTATGACAGAAGGGAAGTCTTAAACAGATAAAAATTGTGTACAGACACATTTCAAACCATTATTTAAACTATTAAATTATTATAATATATTAGCTATTGATATATTATGTATAATATTCAAATCTATAGCTACATGAGAATATTTTGTGTACTTTTTTGAAGAATTTGTTTTTGTTAAAATAATAAAAGCAATTAATGTAACCATATACTTATACTGTTTCATATTATTAAGACACGTATAATTTCAAAAAACATTTAGATTTTTGAAAATATTTTTTCAAAAATCATTAAAAAAAAAATATCGTTGAAGAAAAACTATGTTTTTAATGATTTAAATATTTTTTAAGTTGTTTTTTTTTATTTGAATGACAACATATTATATTTTTAACTTCATATTTCAAAACAAACAGAATATATAATTCAGAGTATTTCAATGCTACTATACAATGCAATTTCAAACATGTTGTTTAATGGTTTTGAGTCTTGAGAATCTTTTATAAAATTAAGTATTCTAAGCTAATATATTTTTATATACTTATATAATATATTAATATGTATAAAACATTAAAAATGTAATATTTATCATAAATCAAAATAATATGTAATACTATTTAGTTGTGACATCGTATATAATATAATAATAAACATGATTAAGATATTGTTAGTAATAATGGTAACTACTAACTATGCATTGTCATCGTATAAATACAATTTTTGCTTATCTAGATGATATCATAAATCATCGAAATAATGTCACGGAACCGGAACTTAACCGTTTATGTCTGCTTGTAAAACAAAAAAACACAAAATCTTTGTAGAGTTAAAATCAAGCCGTTATTTGCGTTAACTTGTTACAGGTAACAAATATGTTATATTACTATCGCAGTATAAATTATTATAATTTTTTTTTAACTATTACAAAATATCAATAACTATATACATATATAGAACTATTTAGTACAAATGTACGTTCTTATATTGTTATAATATTATAATATTCTATTGACTTGACCATCTATATTGTTAATCGAATCAATTTTATAACTTTTTTTCATTATTTTAATATAAAACTCGTTACATATTATTGTATTCGCTGAAATAATAATTTTATTCAAATATAACTATACTATTTATATAATATGTATTTGTATGCATTTACTGAGTATAAAACTATAAGAGTAAACATTGCTCGTGGTGCATTATTTAATACTGTGTTCACCGCTTAAAATTGTATTATCGATGAATCGGTGTAGTTACGCTTTAGATAGGTGTATTGTCTATTTATAATTTACAATGTAATATTATATACTGTGCACTAAAATATTATAATACGAATTTAACACACTGTTTTCTGTTTGATTCTATTTATACGACATTATAATATAGTAATATTAATTATTATAATAAGGTGTTAATATGTCGTACCGTACAATTAATTTAAAATCCAATAAGCAGTTTTCAAATTAATTTTTGTACTCAAACGTTTTAACCAAAGTCGCATCAAGATTTAATAAATATTGCGTAGCGAAACTTTAAACATTGGAGTATATGAGCTGCGTGATACGGATTTTATTTTATTAACTGTTTCATGTTTAATTATAAACAATACCCAACTGCCGAGTAGAACCTAGTACCTACCTATGTACAGCGTAGGCAATAATAATTTATTATTATTCACAGCAGGTGGGATGTGTTGAACCATATCTAGTTATGTATAAGATAGGTAGGCAATAGAAATACAATTTTTGCTCCACATGCGGTATATCCATCACGTGTATATTTTGTCGTTTTGTCGCAAAATCGTTTTTTTTTCGACTTTGAAAAAAGTCATACTTACGAATACATAAAGCAATTACTGAAATTGTGGAATATCTATTATTGATATTTATGCTATTGCGATTAAATAAAATCGCTATACTCTGAAACGCCTTTCAACTCAATTGATTGACAAAAATTCGTTAAATAATATAGTAAATAAAGCATAATTATTATCGAGCGGTTAATCACAATATAAACATAATTTTTACTATAGTAATGTCTGTAGACAAACTGAAAGTATATTTTTATGTGCCATAATAGCTCATTGTTTATTATTATTGTTATATTTTTACTTCAATACTCGTTAAAACACTGTACCAATAGCGAACTCGCTGGGTTGTAGAACATAATATTTAATTATACGATGCTTTCTTGGCACACGAGACGATAAATAATTACGTCAAATTATCCGTAAATTTATGGACCGATAAAAATCAAAAAGGTTTTGATTGCACCGCATGACAAAAATACCTCTACCCACTTTGCCTTTCATATAGCTCTAGTTCTACACAATAAATCTTTGGACAGAAATGTACATAATGTATTAATCCTATCTTATGGAAAAATTAAATTAAACCAAACTTGATTTTATTATAAAAAAAAATTAAAAATAGTAAAAATGATATTAATAAATTCTATGCTAATAATAATAATAATAATATTTTTTTTTTTTATTGGATGGTGTTTACCCGGAAAATCTAGGACATATCATCATTTTCGGTTGTGTATTAATATACACAAGAAACTCCGGATATTTTAAAAAGAGTAGCACATCAATTAATAGATGGTTTTCCGAAACTTTTCTAGTATTATGACTGTCTTCGTTGTTTAAGTAATGTGTAGTCCATTGTCGACATCGTTCAACCACTTTATACACATTATTGTGTTAACCACCGTCGTTAGCACTTGCATCAACTATACAAAATTATATACACACATAATAATAATATATGATATTATTAGGTACGTTATTTTTATTTGTGACAATGCCTTATATTATATTAGTGTGTTTCCGTGTAAATCACGATTAAAATCAACTAAAAACGAAGTTTCGCATACAAACCCGAGGGACGTTTTTTTAAGTGGAAGAGTAAGGGACCTTCGGGTTTTGTGAGTAATAATTAAATACCTTGGATTTCAATACCTATATATATGGTCATATTAAGTAAAGGACTTAATGGCTTTTGTTTTACCCTTATACTATAATAATAATATATAACATTATAATATGTAATGGACTTTATAGTATCTACACAAAGTCAATGTAAATGTCACGCTAATATTATTAGTTGTCGGAGCGGTGAGGCAAACATTTAGTCAAATACTCATATATTTATATATCGTTGATTGTTTATGTATAAGAAAAAAAAATCCACCAAGAATAATGATATATCAAAGTTAGTCTTGTAAACAGTATTATCAATAAATTGATGGGTATTTTATAGTGATGTATCCCTACTGGTCACTGAGAATTTTGTAGTAGAAAAGTTTAAAATATTGACTAGTGTTGAAGTAAAATAATACTTGCTATAATGAAATCGATTCTCTCAAAGGGCTTTTGGTAAAGTTCATATCCGAATAAACTGGCCTCATATTTGTTGTCATTAAAAACGCATTAAATAATATTCTATAATATTAGTATATTATTCAAATACGTGTTACTATTTATATCAAACCATCAGATTTCGGCTCATTAGGATAACATTTGATAATGGTCCAAGAATATTACGTAGTATAGTACTATATTATTATTACAATTCTAAATGTGCGCCATTGTTCGAATCAAACGCTGCGATAATTCTGTGGTACCAACGATTTAAATTAAAATGATATATTATTGTCTTACGAGCTAAACACCGCTTTGTGCATGCATTGTATAAGATCGAGTAAAAACAATTCCATTGTGTGAATTAAATTCGAAGAGAAATAATTGATAACAAACGACGAGATTAAATAATTATTAGACATTATAATATCGCAGCTAAAGGATACCTATATCGTCAAGAAATTGAGGGAAAAGTAATAATGTACAACAATATTTAAAACAAACGACAACTGATGAAGCAGAAGATCTTAAATTTATACATAATTCACTTATATTATATGTGAATTAAATAAAAGATGAAAAACAAAATAATAAATAATTATTAAATACACCACTTCCGCATGAAAAATAAATCGTAATATTCTTATTCTTATGATTTGAATTCTTGACCTCTTAATTTTGATTGAATTGATTTGTAAAATTCTAAATATTATATTTCTATATTAAAATGTTTTATTAATTAATTATTGACTACTTGATGGTTAAGTTCATTTGTAAATTTTAATATTGAATGTATACAATACAATATAACCGTGAACTAGCAAACATCTTATTACCTATCGACATAGTTATACAGACATTAATCAAACAACTTTGACGGCTTTCGTTTTATTTTTATATATACACCACATTGTATGGTTTGAATGAGTTTTTAACTTGTTCGTTTATTTAATATTAAAGTCAAATGAGTTATAATTAAAATGAAAAACTTCATAATTTTTATTTGAATCGGTATATTGAAAAAAAAAATAGTATATTAGTTAATTCAATCATAAGATCGAATAAAAATAATATGATCGAAGTAATGAACCTAGTAAACATGTTTACATGTTTTATAATAAGCCAGTTAGTGATTAAATTATAACTTTTCAAGGTTTAAGACATACCAATCCATAAGATGGCAATTATTCTGTTTCTCATAAAATGCTTATAATATATTAATTATAAATCTCGCCAACTTATGGTGAGTAGAAGATTTCAAGAATAATGGTTCAGGTGTTAAATATAGATACATTATTATGGATATTATTATTATTATGTATATAAAAACTATGATTTAATATCAACGCTCGTATAATGTAGACGATTTTTAGTGGTCAACCTCTATGACAATAATATTATTCGAATGATTTATTCGCACTTGGAATTTTCATGTGTGTACACATTAAATCCGCAATAATGTAACAATATATAAACTTGATTAATGTATTTGGCACATTTATAATTATATATAGCCTATATTCTATATATACAAAGAACTTTTCAAGTCTAATTGGTTAAATTTATAGCTAGTTTTTACGGTTTAATTGCGTTTGATCGGAATTAGGTAAATGGTCAATATACTTTGCACTACAATCATAACTAATATAAAGGAAAATATTTTCCTTATTGAATTTCTTTGGAATTTAATAACAAGTGATCGTATTTATAGACAAAAAACTTGTATTTTAAAAATTAAAATAAATTTAGGAAATGTCTATGGTAGTCTGTTTCAATTTATATAGCAAAGCGAATTATTAAGTGTGACATCAAATATCTATTATTTTCGTTTCATTTGGTTTTGCCATTTTCGGAGAGTGGGTACTTAAAACCATACCATGCTCAAAACATATACCATTCAAATCATATACTACTGATAAACATTATATATATATACATAAATTTAATTTATTTTTCATTATTGTATTATGTAACGTAATTGTATTTAGTGTTTCTTTGATGAAAATACCACTAAGCTTATTTATACCTGTTAACATAAAGCAATTATTTGTGGATTGCATAGATTACTACAGAAACTATTCCGAATTTAATATTAATATTTAATTTAGCATGGAATTTTGAATATTACTACTGAACATATCATAATTGTTGTATTAATAGCACGAGCTTTGTACAAACTAAATAATTTTGCAATTTTTTAGTTGAAGGGGCTAGGGTAGGTTAGATTGGTATAAACGAATATTGCTTTTTTTGGACTATAATTGTGTATTTTTCATAGTCACCTTCATCGCGATTATCGTAAACAAATTAGTATTGATAGTGGGTTATAAAAAATGTTCAAATTATTTTTTTTTTATCCAGAAAGAACTATAGAATAAAAATGGGTGTTGGCCGAACAGGAGGACGAGGAATTGAAGGGAGAGAATTGGGATAAAGCCTAGTCAAATATTTTTTTTAAATTTTGTAATTTTTTTTTTTGGTCATAAAAGAACAAGCAGTTAAAAAAATACACGCAGACACGTATATTCTACGGGGTTATATATTTCTTCGAGTATATAACGTAGTGGAGATTTATCGACAAAAAAAAATGAGACCACTATACTTGACCAACCATGCGCGCTTTATTTATCAAATTTGTTTTTATAAAATGGACGTGGAGCTGCAGAGAAGAGCTATTAATTAATCGCAACGCAATACTACTGGGAATCATTAATATTACTTTTTGAACGAGCGTATAATGGCTGAACAATAGGAAATATTTAAACGAAATATGAAAATGGTAAAAATAATAATAACTGACTATTGTTTTTCCATGCGTTACTCGCAAAACCATCGCCAGGGAATCATCTAGAATGTGATCAATTAAATAGCGTTACCGTACAAGTTACATGCCATGAGCACATTTTATCGATACATTTAAACGTTTTTTTTTTTTTTTTTAATATATTATAAATGATTTTTTTATTGAAAACCAGTCAGTACCTTAAATAACACACATAATAGGTAGGTATATAGATTAAACATGATTTCGCGCGGAAAAATTTGATTTTTCATACCATGTTGCTAAATACAATAACACAATAATATAAATATTATAAGATTCATTTAGTGTTCATATTTATTGTTTAATCTACGTTGAATTGTTTAACTATACAGTATACACTCATCGAGTAAGCAAATAAAGTTACTCACCACTAATATCAGAGTAATGTAATATCTTCCATTATAATAATGGTTAGGTTACCCAACCTAACGTTCCACTGGATTATACCATTGCATCTTATCCGAAAATATTTTAACGATTTTTATGCACATCCGTACATGTATCTTATTACTCTAAAAATATTATGCTCTATTATTGCTCCGAGACCGAGAAAAGATTATATTGAAGAAGGTAAAACGAGCTCAATCGCATTTTCACCGGAACATAATATTTAACATTATCTCAAGACTTTATAATAATATGTTGTTTGGTATTAAAATTGAATAGAATAAAGTGCTATTGCTCTTTTTTATTATATCATAAAGTACGCGTATAGTATAAAACTGTACGTGTCGTATAAAAATAATCGAAACGTGTACGGTATTACAGCGTGACAGTTGAGAAAAATTAAACTGCCACAAGACGTCGGAATCGTTTTTATAATCGCAGAATACACATACATATAGTACACGTATGTACGTATTATATAAGACAATAAATGTACCCGTACATGTTGTGTTATAAACGTACGAATAATTACAAATAAAGATTATTTGAGATCGATTCTAAGAAATATATTATACTATGTACACAAACCTTTATGGTTTATGAACGCCTCCGAACGGGTAATTGGTTTTACGATTATTTTACTTGTAAAATGTGTTTTTTAAGTGTCGGAGAACGATTTTTTTTTTCGAGTAATAAATATGTTTTTTGCAATATTGTCTCTACGCGTTTTTTGCAGTCGCACGGAATTGAACGTAGATTGTATATCCAAGTTTATGTCAAAATTACAAAACTCCCATTATTTTCTGAGAAAATCGAAAAACTTCTACTAACTGTATACATTTACGGCAACGTATATACTCAATATTTGCCATCTTTAGACCTGGTGTTTTGCACTATTGTACCGATTGTCATTTTTTTTTTTTTATGTTCAACAAGAATACATTTTTGAATTAATACATCAATCTGTATTGTAAAACCGGATACTTTAAAGTCCTGTCAAAACATCTATGTAAATGCCATCCTTTAAATTCGGATGCAGATATTTATACGATATATACCTAAATATCCATTTTTCTTAAAACAACACTGGATTTATGTTTCAGTAAAATAGTTTTGAGTTGGTGTCAAAACAATTGTGAAACGAAGTTTCAAGTTTCAAACCATATTGGTGATATGAAAACATATAACTGTTGGTATGTTTAAGCTCGTATTCAATCTTTATAAGTGTGTTTAATAATAATTATTATTATTATAGCGGAAACAAAACCTAGCTAATAAATTTGAAATCAGCTAAGATTTTAAGAATGTAAAATATTCAATTCTAATCAATATATTTTAATAACATTATACTTGGAATCACTACTATTACTTTATTATTTTTTTAGACACAAGTAAAATAATTGAATACACCTAGAATCTTATTTGAAGTATAAAATATCATATATTATAATAATAACCGTAATATTTATTACACAATGATAAATTATTTTTGAAATATGGATCACGGTATGAACTCTCGAAAATTCCACCTATGTATATACGTGCCTCTTGTCAACGGACCTCTGTAAATACGTATATAAATCCATTATCGGACCTGCGATAAAATCTACAGTTTATGGTCCAGTTCTAAGACCCTATACGAAAATAAATTGCGAATATACCCATATCTAAACTATTAATCTGATCAATCTATCTTCGTCATATAATTTACACAAATTATAATCGACAACAAACTACACATTGAGCACCTTAATATCATGTCAATAAATCGACTGGAACAAGACAACGTTGCCTGCCTCTCCCAATTCAAAGTTCAAACACCATAAAAACCTGGCCTATATTGAACATAATTCTATCGTAAAACCTACTACCAAAGACCCCTAAATAAACTGATTAAAAGACATATGCTGCTTTCTATAATATAGTTGTATAGAACTACTGGTTGAAAACCTGCACGGCCCTAAATAGTATATCAGAGTTCACGATTCGTTGTAATTACATTTTATAGTTAAATCATTTAAAATATCCAAAGATATTTTTTTTTTAATAAAAAATGATAAAAAAAAATGATCAGTCGTCTACAACATACGTCACTTATAAAGATTTTTTTTTTTTTTTTGATAAAAAAATTATCAGTCTACAACATACGTCACTTATTAATAAATTCCATAACGGTGCAACGCGTAGCTGTCATTGCATAACCCATAATAAAAAAAGCATTTTATTTGAAAATAAAGAATTTATCAATTATATTGTGAATAAAATTAATTATACACCATATGCATTTTCATGTAAGAGGTTGGTTTGATTACTGCTATTCGTTCAATATAACTTGCATATACTAATATCATATACCTTTAATACATAATATACCTATTAAGACTATCGTAGTATCTAAAATAGGCATTATATACTGACAATCACAAAAAAAAAAACTATTAGGCTTTGAAAATATCTAAATACTAAAAATAATGCTTATATTTGAAAGTATATATTTTTTATATTTTAATGTAATAATAATTATTATAATAGTATCATGTTATATTATCCTAATAAATGAGGCATATTATATAATGTTAAGCTAACCATTAAGCGTATTTACTACAAAGATTTTATGGTTTAAAAAATGATATTATTCTTTATGTTATACAGCTAAGGTATGTGTATAGTTAGTTATTACTTTTTAGCGTAAAGAAAAACTTTAGTTTGAACCGCTGTATTTAAGAGTATATTATATTATAGTGGTTAAAAAAAAATATCTGAATTACAATATGATAAAAATATAATATACCTAATGTACTTATTATGTTAACTTATAAATAAGATTTTTGACGTTTATTAATCATTGAGAACTTATTGTTTGCTATTTCAGGATTAAATACTCTCTGCGTTGCGTAAAAAATTATTGAAAAAATGTTGGTGTGACACAGTCAAAATTTAACCTGTTATTGTCCGGCCTTGATAATAGGTAAAATACTAAAATTTTAAAAGCCAAACTACGAAATTTGGCTTTGAAATCATCGATCCTCGCCAAAAATATTCTATAACCACGCCGAATTATTATTATTATTATTTTTATACGTTTCGTACTTTTATATAGTTTATATTTATACAATATATTTTGTGGCTTTTAGTTAATATTATATATTATTTCATTGGCGACTTTGAACCTTTTTTCTTGTACACAGTCGTCTTACTACCATATGTATATACTTACCAAGTAAATTATACAATAATTAAATTTATATTATTTCATATTCTATACAAATAGTATTTCTCAACTACAAATGCATTTTTAATATTAAACAGTTATTAGTTTTAAAAAAAAAAAATATGTTCTTATAATATATATTTTATATAAATAATTATAATTCATTATAATATAATTCATACAAAGGTCCAAATGAAATGTCTACCTGAAATATAATATTTTTAGCATTAAAAAACTGCATTAGGGTGAAGCCGGATATTCAGCTGGTCGTATCTAATACATAGTTGCAAACATGTATACGTTTTGATAAAACGAATGAAAAAAATTCAACCTTATAAAATGGGAATATACGTATGTATACTTCGCCAATAAAGAAATGATTCCGACAGTATTGATTTAGTCACTATAACGTAGAACAGGTAGTAAAAAAAAAAAAAAACTAAAAAAACCCGTCGTATAGTGAGTACTCCAATAACGATTCAGTCATCCTAGAAGACGCGTATTAAAAAACTGTAGGTTTTCCAACGAATTTCACAACTTTGCTATTCCCACACGAATTCAAACTTTGATGATTAGTTATTTAATAATTAACTATTTAAGCAATTCAAGAGAAAATATCATTATCATTTGGAATTAGAAGTAACATTATATCTACTCATATAAGATATTTTAACTTTGTTTGTTTTATTATTTATTCTATTTCTATTTTGTTATTTATGTTTTTCATATTTATTGCTATCACTCGTAAAGTCTAATATTAGGAACAAACCGAATATTTCATGCATATTCGTAACAATATAATTGGATACAATACGTTATCTGTACTTATATATCCGTTTGGATATCACATACTTATGTTTGTTTATATAAACAAACATTATATTTTACTTATGTTTACTGAATTTTAATTTTATCAACATCTTCAGTTTTAATAGATAAATAAATTTATTTTAATAAAATACCAAATTAATTTACTAAGGCATCTTTTTTAATTATCTGTGTTAAAATAAACAGTAGTAATACTCGTACATACTAATAAATATAGTACTGTTATGTGACGTTATATTATGACTGATCTTAAAATATTGGACAGTAAACAAAGGCGTAGCCAAGCTAATAATTCATAACACGTACAACCATGAATTGGTTAAAAATAATAATCAATATATAAACAAATATTTTACGTGAGATAACATTTATATGTTCATGAATATTATTTTTAAGTTGTAGGCGATAATTTTACTATTAAGTTTCTAATGGCTTTAAATACGAGTTCGGAAATACATTTTTTTAAATTAAAAATTATAGATTGGTCAGAGAAAAACTGACATTACTTCGGGAAAAATCAATTGCTAATTATAATATTTTAGTGACACAAGGTTAGAAAGACATATTCAACGTCAGTGGAAAACTGAATGTAAAACAAACAAGTGTTTATGAAGATCGGTATCTATAATTAGTAATTAATAATTAGTTTATAACTTTAAATTTATTATGATACTATAATAGAATTATATTGTTCTGTTAAGTCATCTTTTTACCGTATTTGTAATTGGCGACATGTTTTTTGTCATATAATTATATTGTAGGTACTCTTACTAATTAAAATATACTATTTTAAGATCATATTTTGAATTTTTTGGACATTTTGACGTTAAAATTCACTTACTACAATTAAAAAATTAACTTATCACTGTTAACAGTGTCAATTAAGCAGATGAACACTTTTTGTTAAAAATAGTTAAATTCCAGTTTGAAAAAACAAATTTTTGACTTCGAAAGTTATTACATTACTTGCAAAGTATAAAAATTGTATGTGTATAAAATAAATGTAAAAAAAAAAAAAAAGATTATTATTTAATTTAGTGGAATTGATTTAGTATTTTTATCAGTAAATTAAATACTTAATAATAAAATGAAAAGCATATATAGCTAAATTTATATTTAAAAAATATACAACAATAACATAAGATATAATTTCATGAAATAAGTTTAATATATTTACGTTTATGAATTATCCTCCCCTGGGCGTACTATTATTTTTTGTCGAAGACAACGGCACAGAATTTTCAACAACACCGGTGAAATTCAGTCATGCGACTGCAATCCCATATCGACGAATGATAGTCCATTAATTTGATTGAAAAATTGAACAATAAAAAATAATATTATAATAACTTCGTTTATGCTGTGCATAACAATACTTTATATTAATAATATTATTTCAACGAAGAAACGGTGGCTTTCTGGAAAGCTTTATAATTTCCAAAAGGGTCTCTAGAACAGCGTTATTATAATATTATTATTGTACCAAAAACTTGCACAAGAGAAAAAAAAATAAAAAATAATACACTATTAATACGCCTCATCCGTTCTTGTTCCACTTTCTCACTCCCGTTCGAAACTCGCACACAAAATAATATTCCAAACCACGAATATTCAGTCAAATCTTTGTGTTTAACATGATATTCTTTAGTGTTCATCGCAAAAGATAATCAGTTTTTTCTTTTGATACAATTTTGATAATTTAAGTTGTTAGGTGTGATATTCCATATCCCGTTAAAACAGTTATCGAATTACCGTTTTTATATTATTATTCGTGTTACCTACAATGTGGCGTAATGTAAATTATTGTGATTGAATATTTAAATAATTAATAAAAGTTATATAATATACTATTAAACTTTCACTCGACAAATAATCTACCTATATTTTATAATAATTATACATAAATGTATTTTGATGTGCTAACATTTTATTAGCCTTAAAAGCTTTAATAATCAACATGGTATTAATGGAGTACATTTTCGTATAAATTTCACTGATTTTTTAATAACCTTTTATAAATATTATCTCTGAAAGTTTTTAGATAGATAAAATACTACACTGTATACCGTCTAACTACATCACTTATGTAAACTTAAATTTATCTCTTTTCTGTATATTTAACATAACATTATAATATTTTAATACAACACTCAATACTCGAAACCTAAAATAGTATAATATTAGTTCATAATTTTAATAATATTGCGCAAAATGCACTTATAAAATAAATCATGTTTTCGAGATCTACATTTTTGTTTATTATTATTAAATCCTTTTTTTTTGTACCTTATTGATGTTATATATGTATTTCTAAGTACACATAATATAAAAAATGGTACAACAACGCAAAATGTTCACTTTAAAAGCTTTTTATTGTCTAATAAAAGATAAAAAAAAAATTAAAAATTAAAGATTCAATACAGGAATTTTGTACTATTTGTGATCTTTTTATTATATATTTATACATTATGTTATAATACAACAATAAAAGATGAAACGAAAAGTGGTTTAATTTAAACAGACTATTTTTAACAATTTACTTTAGATGTTCGTGAAACCTTTGAATTATAAAAGCAAAAATTAATTAAAATCTTAAGCGATATAACACGCATTTAGGTGTTTAATACAATAATAATTTATATAAAATATAATATGAAGTTTGTAGTCCAAGGACAGCGAAACTCACAGAACAAAGAATGTATATTGACCAAAAAAGAAGCCTCAACATTTTAAAATCAATTGCCGAAATTTTACAAAATTATCCTCCGTCAACTTCCAACGCCATAAAATACGTAATACCAGACAATCTTTAATTTAAACTATCATAAACTTACAAAAACCATGCAATGTATTGAATGTCTAAACTTTTTTTTATTTTTATAAATTGTAATTTGTAATTATTATTTTTACACTCAATCGTTAATATTACCATTCACTGGTCATTGATAAAAAATAAAAATAATACTGATATTAATAAAAAAAAAAAAATATTAAGTTTTCATAAAATATAATGGTATATATTTAATACTAACTATATTGCCCCACTTTAAAAAGGTTAAAAATAATTTGACTATAAAGTATATCGTTTACCGTTTTGCATGAGTTGAAATATGCAATAAAAATCTTTATGAACACAATTAAAATGATTGCTTTTATGATTCACCAATTTTAATTTTGAACATAATATCTGTACCTAAACACAAATGGATATCGATTCAACAAATGCTAAAAGCGAAAATAAATTTAATATCGTTTTGAATATTGACCGTGATTATGTTCTTAGATAAAAAGAAACATGTTTGGAATTAATAATAGTCTCAAATCATAAAAGTAACCACTGTAACAATTTGTGTATTATTATTTATTTTTTTTAATATAATATTTGTGAACAAGTCGTTAATAATATATTGCATATGGTTTGGTCATCGTATCTGAGATACACTGAAATGAATAATTTCTACAATAAATTGTATAATATAAAGCATACATGGTTTTTGAATTGAAACATAAATCTCTTTGATTTACATCATTAAATCATAAACAAATATATCAATTTAGAGATAAATAAAAACTAAGCAATATTTTGATACTACAACAGACTACAACTGAACATAATACAATTATAAGATAAACATTATTTGAATAAGATTAATATTTTAGCTATCAACTTTGTATTTGTACATAATATCATTATTAAAATAGATTTAACCATGATTTAAAAAAAAAAAAAAATAATAAAAAAACAGAGAATAACACCAACACTATACACACAAATAATATGTTTATTATTATATATGATTAGCTGCACCAAAAAGCCAAAAAAATTTCGGACCCCGGTCGATACCGTCACATTGTAAACAACTGCATTTACTTGTATAATTAATTGGACCACGAAACCAAGTAAATGCGTTAAAAGTTCGATATTTAGTGTACCGCTTTCTAACTCTAACATCGTTATACTCTGACGACGGTGGTGCACTTAAATTACCATAAAAACCCCACATTCGAGTGTTGAATATACAGAACCAGATTTACCGTTAGTTCAACATAAATATTTATTTACCAGTAATGTTTTTAGTGCAAAGCTTAATTATTATTTTGATTTAAATTAATTCCAACAGAACTAAAAGCGCACACGAATTGTGTATTTACCAGACACAGGTTTGAGATTTGTAAATGGGTTTATAAAACTATGCAATGATACTTTATGATCAATATCAGAATCTATAATATAAGCCTTTATTAGAACTTAGATCTTCGTTTGATGCAGAAAAATGCAACGTTCTAAAATATCGCACTAAGAAAATTTATAAACGCCCAACTAAACGTTTCTAACCACAAAATACGTTCGGATTTCAAAGTTAAATAAATTCAAAAAGAAGCAAAACTATACTATAAACGTTTTCACAGCAATAAGACGTATAACTAAAAAAAAATGTATTGATTCCCGTACAAATACCCAGTAAACCTAAAAACACGTATTAATGCCAAATGGTGTCGTGAAATGTTAGCTACGTAACCTTAAAAGCCAATAATCCCAACAAAAATCTAGGTTTTTATCAAAATGTATTATAATGTCATCGATATCTTGCTACTTCCGTTTTCATGGACAAAACTTGCGCTCTTGACAAACTTGATTATTATTCTTACGAATAGATAATAGACAACGATAATAACAATAATAATATTATTATTATTCCCGTTACAAGTTTACGTGTTTTCCTTGATTTTCGCTAGCGCATAATATACTTGACCTATATAATAATATAATCAGAATTCTGTTCCCATAATACCTGATCTACGTGTCTAGACCGTTTGAAGTGAGACGACTATTATAGTGTTATATATAATAATATAATGATATATATATATTATATGTACATAAAATATAAAAATTATTATGGTAATAAACGGAGACACACAGTTATCTCTGCGATTCATTCCAGTGTCATATTGAGGCGGTGGTAGCAGTTTTAATAAGACTGCCGCAGCAGCTGTACATATAATACAACAGTTGCCACGAAATTATAAAACGTACATTTTGGCGCGAACCGTTTCACATAATACGCAATTACGAATAATGATTTAACGCCCGCAAAGGCATATGTATAATACTCTCTATACACATAATATCAAGGCATTCGAACGCGTATTCGGATTACCACACACCTGCAACACTTCTCGGTGCACGATATCGTTTTCTTATCTATTTCTGTTTTCAATTATTATATGCTACAGCAGAATAGAATAATCGTCTTTACACTCGCGCGTGAACTCATCTGTTTATTTTATATATATAATATATATCGTCATACGATATTATACGAGTAGAACACGTGGGGGCATTCGGGTATAATGAGTACGTTCTCCCGTAGAAATAAATAAAAAAAAAAATTGTAAAATTTTGAAAATATACCTCAAATATTATATCGCAATGGTTTATTGTTATGTGACATTATTTCATTTCGTTGATTAAACGCACATCGAAGATCTCCGGTCTGGTATATTATAATAAATACGTACGTATATGAATAATATAATAATATTTTTAGCTGGTGTAGAGTAAGCATATAAATTTATATACATGCATCGCGGTTTCCCGGGAAACGTTGAAGATGCCTGATAACGGATCGTTGAACATGCGATACTCCGAGCGCGATGACGGTGTTTTTGTATACACCCGTAAAATTGCAATTCCGTGAGAGCTTTTTTCCTTTTTTTTCTTTTCAGCCTCATTAAAAAATCTCCAGTTTTTTTTTTTTTTTAATATACCAGGATTCCGTTTGTCCACCACGAAATTCAATAAGGGATTATTTTTTATCTACACATGGATACATTTTATGGCCTCAAAATCGTATATATTATCAAGTACCATTTGCATTTTGTTTTTTTTTTTTGTAATCTTAATAATAGTAGTAGGTATTGCTTACAGTTCCATTGTCTCTGCTTCTTTTTGTATTTAAAACAATTTCTTAAATATTCAAAGACTTAAACATACTGTGAAAAGTTAATATTCTGGACCAAAAGTAGGATAAAAAATCACTGTTCTTTAACAAGTACCTAAGTCAACATAAAACGAGTTAGATCAGCGTTCAAAATTTTTATAATAATGCACATAGGAAATAATAAAAAATACTACTAATAAGAAAAAAAATATTATTAGAGGAGAGAATATAACTTGTATATTTACAATTATAATAATATTATAACTATTTATGTTATAAATAAACATGCCTATGTGTGTAAGCAATCTATGGGTAAGTATAATTTACTAAATACTCATAGTTTTGAAATTGAATGAATTATAAGTAATAATCTTATAACCAATAATATGCGTTTCGAAGACTTTTAAAAAAAAAATTTAATATTAAAAAAATGCACACGTTGAGATTCGTTGATTCACGATTTTTTTGATTTTTATTTAGAGAAATACCCTTGGTTACTTAAAATAAAATAAGTACAAAATAGTTATTCCAATTATTTATAATCTAACCTGGCCGGCGACTGCTTCATTGTGTTCTGAATCCATTTAATCGGAATATGTTCGAGTCTGTGACCATGTATTTTTATAGTAGAAAATAGTATGTAAATAATTGGTTCTTTAATAAGACAATGCATGAACCGATCATCGTTAATGAACTCAGTTGTAATTCGATATAAAATCATGTGCAGTTGTACGATATTTATCGATTTTAGTACCTAATGTGAAAGAATGTTAGAGTATGTGTTAAACATCAAATGTTTAATAATATTATTATTATATTATAAATTAAAAAAAAAGATAGTACTGTTACATTTCAATACTAAGTAATAAAACATTATTATTATAACACGGCGTCTTAAATAGATAATTTAGCTACACCAATGTCGTGGTATATTTTTTTTCACTATATTAAATATCATAATGGCATTATGATCGTTTATTGCAGCAAATAATAATAATTATATTATTAAAATGAATAAAAATCGATATTAATTTATTAATTAAAAATATTTATGCATCGTCATCACTCAAAAACAAAGAATGCAATCCTGATATGAAATCGAAAATAATAGTAAATCGTTTTTGAATCACGCGCACCTGTCCCACAATAATAGCTACTGTATCGTCCGAATATTCCACTGTAAATATTTCGTTCCCTTTAACAATAATCATATTTTTAAGTAATAAAAGGTATTAAAATATTAAGTCGGTGGTTTGAAATTAATTTCCTACTTTTGAAAAAGACCGCCACACACAATACACAATCACACTCCGTCCAGGGTTTTAATAATAATTATCGTAGTTGGTTAACCCGCCGAAGCACAAATCGTTTTCCTAATCAAATATTATAATTTTTTGTAATCAAATTTGCTTTGATATCCGCTTGATATTATCTAATTTTCAAATAACCGTATATATGTATACAACTTCGATTAACTCTGCCCCCGTTGACTGCATCCTGTATATACATGCACAATAATTATATGTTTAAAGCTGTTTTATAAGTTGTGACGGGATTGATCTGTTTTCAGCGAGTTTATACCTTTTTTTTTTTTTTTTAATGTATTTATTTTTCAAGTGTACTTAAAATATTGTAATTCCATATAATACTTGAAAATCTTGAAAATGTTTTTTTTTTCATGTATCGTACATTAAAAATGTTATTTTATAATTTATAATCAGAGTCAAATATTAGGTGGTAATTTTGGTTATAAAATAAAAGAATATTATTCAGCATAAAGATTATTCATGTGTATATTAGTACAAAGAAGTTTTTCTGTTCCTATTTATCGAAGTATATGGTACATGATGCTAAAAACCGATTAAAACAACTGGTAAATGATTTTTTTTCAAGCTGTAACATCTAACAAGTTATTAATGTAATTTGTATCGACGTTAAGAATTTTAGATAGCAAAATATTGTTTAAAATATCATTAGGTAAGTTTTGTAGAAAACATTCAAATTCGTTTTTTTTTTTTTTTTTTTAATTATTATGAATATTTGTGTTAAAAATGTTTTATTAACTTATATGGTGCCAGTGGAATTTTGAATTTGTATTCTATTCGTATTTTTTTAGTACAATATTATTTGATATTATTTAAATTTTAAAATGTTCATTCTTTTTTAATCTTTATTATAATCAAACTATCTGTAGCTTTTTTCTAATATCTATTTGATAATACGTGTTTTATATTACTTATAATTTATAAATTATAAATAACTTTCATGCTCTATGGATTTACATATTATGAAATAGTTATAAAATCCGTCGAAGACCATATAACATTGGATATCTAATATCATAACATGGTTCTCCCTACCACGTTACAACCCAAAAATATTCCTTTGCTTTTATTTATAGTATAATAATTATTGTTTTATGGTATTTATTATATTAGCTTATTGTGAACGTACAACGTAATAATTAAGTATGCACAATATTTAGGCATGTTTTGTTTTAACAAAAATGCTGCTACTACGTATACCAGTACGTACGTATCCTATATAATATATTTTGGTTCCTACTCATAGTTATATTATACTAATACGTTGATCCAAAGCTAATGATCAGCTGTTAGGCCTTTTGTAAATCTATTTTGAGACACATTCGTGGCGCTCCACACTCAATTATCCATTTCAATAATATTAATGAAAAATACTATTTCATTTCTAATCATTTTTACAACTGATGGTAAACAAGTACACACTTTGCACGTTGCGCTTTGCATTATTTGTTATTTTACTAAACATATATTATAGAAATTAATACCACCTATTACGAAATTATTATTAATTTTTCTTATATCAGTGTTTGTACAGTAATTTGTATTAACTTAAAGTCAGTATTATACTTTTTTGATGTAGCGAATAAAAAATCTCGTCGCGTATAAGAAAAATTTCGTAAAACAATAATAAGTCTGGTTTAAAGGTATATTTAATGAAGCAGAAAATAAAAATGTCCAATAAAATTGATAATAAATTATCAAAATTATGCAATACATTTTTGTATAAAATTAAAATATAATACCAGACCAATAATATTTTTTATTCAAAATAAATGTTTTTAAATTTTTCCAAATTAATATACTGAATGCGTTATATCACATTTTTAGTAATTTTTCTTAATTTATTATTAATGTATGCATTCTTTGATACTTACACGGAAACACAGCAGATACCTAATAAATCTGTACATTTATAATTTAAACAGTATCTCAACAGTAAAACAGTATAAATATCTCAATATAATCACATAACCGTTAATCAGTCGATTATCTAATGAAGATTTCCAGACTTATTGAACACCTTGTATATTTGCTTTATATTATTGTATTCATGTTTTATATGATTATAATTTTTTTAATATGATCTTAACAAAAGCCTTTCATATATTCGTTGATGTAATATAATACTATGTTATTATGTATTCTAGATAGTAATTGCGATATGCGCGATCGCAAAGTCATGATATGAAACTATCCTAATGCATTTTGATTGACAACAAATTGATGATGTATAAATTTGCATTAAGCCAGATTTTTTTTTCCGAAGTAGACCGTTATATTGTAATATAATATTATATGTAACTACTTACATATTATAATAATATAATCCAGGTCGTTTCGACTAAAAGCCGGGAGCTGGGTATTGTTATCGTGCCTTAGCCGGGTTTACTGCACGACGGAGAAAATAGGGTTTCTGTATAATATAATATTTCCAACATTAAACAAATACACATATGCGTTGTACTATACGTTTATACCTAACCTGCTGGTATACTTTCATAATATGATATGATATATATTTATGTTAGTGGCTTGACGGCGAATCCAGAGCCGGCCAAACTACGAAAACATGATAAATTAAGAACGTTGCATCGTTTCCGAAGCCCACACATATATACCTACTGCACGGGGGCCTATTATAAATCTATATAAGATGCCGCACCCGAAAAACCTCGTCTCGTGGCGTTTTACATAACACGATATATTTATATATTATACATAATATACATGTGTGCGTACGTATTTGACCTGACACAAAGCTTCACCCTTCACCACCCCCAAGCCACTACCACAAATGTGTATTTCAGGCGATTTTTTTCTCCGGAGTGGCACGTTTTCATTTATCTCAGACGCGAGTTTCCGTTTCACCTTCTCTCTCCACCGCGACTCACACCACCACTCACTATGACGATCCGTCGCAGAGTCCGTCGTTGCGCACACAATAAATTCGTACGATGTTTTATCCACTCTCACAAACGATTTATCGTCTATAGTTAGGTAGGTGTATATAGATTGCATGCAGATGCTCGATCAGTGCTGACGTGTTGTATATTATATCCTATCATCCTACCACTGCCCATTCATCCATGAACCATTGCCGCGACGACTCATACGAACTCTGTACCCGTCGATTGTATTCTAGGCATTCTGTTTGCAGTTGTTTTATCAAGGAAAATTGAATTCTCCGATGGTCTTCACAAACGCAGTTGGTGTCAGTGAAAAAGCCGATATCGGTCAATACAACGGGTGATTATAAAACTTGACTTACCAAAAATGCTCACCTATTTTTTCTTTTTAATAACGCAGTTATTCATAAATTTGGTTTTTGAAAATTTTAAATAAATGTACCTAATGAATATACTGTTTACTTAAAGAATATCTTGTAATAATATAAACTTTAAAATGAGAAGCCCTCTACTGTTCATTTTTTAGTAAATAATTCGTAGATAAATGATCATAATATATCAAAATTAAAATTGAATGAAGGAGGGGGTTATTATTTGGATAACAGAAGTTTGTATCATCTAAAGTACTTCTTAAGCAGTTTAAAAAATCTCAAGAATTTTTAAATATGGTGTTTAATAGATATGCTTAAAAAATTTGAATAAATTCATCATCAATTAAATGAAAAAAAAAAAATCTAAGTAATCATACTTGATGAATCGCTTTTTATTTGGGTGATTATATTAAAGTTCATCGTTGACTTATCAATATAATAATTGAGTAAGCATATAATAATTGACTATCTTTATTATATTATTCATATTAAATATATTTATTAGGTAATCAAAAAACACTGTTAGACACATTTCTAATCTAATAAGCAGAATTATAGTATAAAAATATCTGATATAAATATATTGATGAGCATCGTTACGATCAAATAATTATTCTTTAAATATTCTGAAATATTTTAAACCCATTTTCACACAGTCAATAATATAAGATATACCTACATATTTAATGTGTACACTTAGATATTATAAAACAATAAAATGTCTTTTTTGTGTTAGTATTAGTGATTATATAAAGAGATACATTTTTATCGAAGATTCGTTAAAAATCACGTATCCCAAAGTCTGGCATGACTGCTTTTCCGACCATTTTAATGCTACGTATAAAATAGACAATAAGATATTGAACAGCGCACGAATTTTCCGTTGAATTAGAAAAAAAACTATCTCCAATATTATATATAATACAGTTAATACTTTTTTTCAATTACCTGGTATTACCTAACTCCCACGTAAATTACAAAAAAGTTCTTTAAAGTTTTTTTTTTTCATTTGTTCTATACAATAAAGTCACCAGTATAGTAGGTACTTCAGATGAATTTTCCGATCGTGCCAATAATTCGGTAAACGAAATTTCTTACATGAGAAGTAGTCAGTAAAAGTTTTTTATATGTAAGTTTTAAATTGTAACACATAATTAAAAAAAGTATGTGTAAATGAAAATGACTAAAGTGGTCGAAAAAATATTATATTATATTTTAAATGTTATAATAATTTTAGTTAAGCATGATTATACTGATACACATCATGATGTAATATAGTAAA
>VUJU01000004.1:0-42182 GCA_009835225.1 Aphis craccivora
ATTTATTAATTTTTGGGGCATTTCAAACTCTTTTAGGACTTTAATCAGGGATTCTCTGTGTATTGAGTCATACGCTTTTTTGAAATCGATAAATAGCATATGGACATTGGTACAGCCATATAAAAACAATTTTTTTTTTTTTTTTATCAAAACAACGGATTCACATAATATAATAAATATTACAATGGAAAAAAAACTAATTTTGATTATTTCATCTCCAAAAACCCCAATAAGCGTAGCTTGTGGTGGAGCAAAAGAGTTACAAAAGATATTTTAACTAAACCAAAGAAAATCAAACATTTAAACTAATGGATAAACTACAATAAATATAAACTGAAATGTAACAATAATTACAAAATATAAAAACATACCTAAACTTTAAATTATCATTAACATAATTACATATTAACATACATTATGATTAAATTAGTACATTCAATGGTAACCAAAATATAATAATTTGAACCATTAATCAATATAATATATTAATTAGTCATGTTTTACTACTCTAGTCTCTAAGCGCGTATTTAAGGCATTATAATATTACTCATTACACATATTAAGTAGGTACCTAGGTACCTTAACTTACACGTCTATGGAGGTAAAACTGCCAAATGTCAACCAACAAAACTGCAACTACTGAAATCCAACCATTGAAATATGTTCGACCTGTTCAATATCCTATAATTATATTATACTTCGAGCAAAAATGCAATTGTTTAATTTAAAGTTTTAATAGGTACCTACTACCTACCTAATATTATGCATTTTTTATGACATTGGTACTAACTGATTGGTTGACGATACTCTTCTATTAATGTATAAATCCAAAAAATTTGTTATACAGATACGAGTATGTAATTAAAAAAATATATTACAATAAAAAACCGATAACCGATCGGCCTTGAAAAAATTTGAAACTAGATTTTTCGTTCGTTAACGTTAGTTATTCATAATGACGTGACCGGCAACCAGCGCCACTAGCATTGCTGCGGTACTGCTTATCAATCGTTAGTATCTAGTGAAACGTACTATCACAGTATCACTATTCACTACAATAATCAAAACAATTATATTTTTATAATATGATACCATCTACGTACCTAATTATTTATTATTTCCTGTTTTTCTAAAATCTAAATTATAATTGCTAATTGCTTGCTATGATATAATAATATTCATTGCTGGCTACTGTAATATACATATAATTTTTTTTAGTAAAATAGATCATTATAGTTTCTGAGTTTCTCTCAAACCATTAATTTAATTATAGGTAGGTAATTTGTTAACATAATATTTCAGTCGTTTCTACTTCTTAAGGCATCGTTTATAAAATCTAACTGCCAAAATATGTCCAACGATGTGGAAGATATCGATGGAAATAACATTCTTGCACAAGCATTACAACATCAAGTTAGTATTTTATTAATCATATTTATGTCATTATACCTTTAAAAAACAAAATAAACTGTTTGATTTGCATACATATATAGGGTGTCGAATATGTTTTTGGCATTATTGGCATTCCAGTCATTGAATTTAGCATGGCCTTGCAACAAGTAGGTCTTAAATACATCGGAATGCGCAATGAACAATCTGCAGTATATGCAGCCCAAGCAATTGGTTATCTTACGCGTAAACCCGGTGTTTGTCTGGTGGTTTCTGGCCCTGGATTGCTTCATGTCACGGCCGGAATGGCAAATGCACAAATAAACTGTTGGTCTGTTGTTTACAATTCTCTAACAATATTTGGTGTGCAGATTGTTTTATAAAAATAGTTATTGATGTAGGCCCCTTTTGGTAATTGGTGGCTCTTGCGCTGAAGATCATGAAGGAATCGGTGGGTTTCAAGAATGCAATCAAGTAGAACTCAGTAGACCCTATTGCAAGTACAGTGCAAGGCCCCCAAATGCTGCTCTTATACCTGTCCATGTTGAAAAAGCAATACGTTATGCTACTTACGGTAGACCAGGTAATAACGTTTATAATCCTTTACTAAGAAAATCCATAATTGATTAAATTTTTTCTATAGGTGCTGCATACTTAGACTTTCCTTCCAATCTACTATCAGCCCGAATTCCTGTGGATAA
The DNA here is from genome assembly GCA_009835225.1 of Aphis craccivora. Classification (NCBI taxonomy): domain Eukaryota; kingdom Metazoa; phylum Arthropoda; class Insecta; order Hemiptera; family Aphididae; genus Aphis; species Aphis craccivora. The sequence goes on from VUJU01000004.1 coordinate 2,091, forward strand.
GGTAGTGAACAAACCATTAATCTCACAACCTCCAATAATTTTCCCTGATATTCAAAGTATTGAATCTACTGCAGAACTGTTAATCAATGCCAAACGCCCTCTTATTATTGTTGGCAAAGGTAAGAAAAATATATTTTAAAATACAGCATTTCTTACTATATTTTTAAATATCAATGCATTTAGGTGCTGCCTACGGACGTGCAGAGTACGCCATAAGACATTTCATCGAACAATTTGGCTTACCGTTTATAGCTACACCAATGGGTAAAGGTGTAGTGCCTGATGAACATTCTATGAGTGTAGCATCTGCACGTACTTATGCTTTGCTAAATGCTGATGTCATATTGTTACTTGGTGCAAGATTAAATTGGATACTACATTTTGGTAAACCACCAAGATTCAATGCTAATGTAAAGTTTGTACAGATAGACATAAGCGCAGAAGAGTTACATAACAGCCAACAAGCTGCTATTGCAATTCAAGCAGATATGCATGCTGCAATTAATGCATTAAATGTTTGTTTATCTGACAAAAAATGGAAAAATATAAGAACTGAATGGTTTGATAAACTTAAAGAAAAATGTTTGTCAAATAAAAAATATGTGGAGGTAAGAAATTATGTTAATGGATATTAGTTTAAATCAATTTTCTATGATTTGAATAATTTTGCCACTTCATTATTCATGGCAATTTTGCTGAATAGATACTTTTTCTTCATCTGACATCTAATACTCTTAAAGAGCTTTGACATTACTAAATCATTGTTTTAATAAATACATTCAATAAATATCATTATTGTTCAAATTTTATATTTTCATAAATAACTAATTGTGCATGTAAAATAAGAATTATTTTTATTTTCAGTCAATGATGAAAGATACATCTGTACCATTAAACTACTACACAGTTTTTCAACATATATATGATAATATTCCAAAAGGTTGGTTTCACCTCATATATTTATGATTTTATGAAACTCATTGTGTATAAACTCAATATTGATACTTTAATAGTTTGTATAATAATATTAGCTAGTAAGCATATTCTAATTTATAGGCTCCTTTAATATTTTATAAAATATATTTATTCTTTTTATATCTAATACAGAGATGTTTTAAAATAAAAGATTTGTAGAAAAATAATGAAATAATAATTGAGTACTTGTGCGTTGTCGCGACTACCTCGATGTCGAACGCATAGCGTGCAATTCACGTCTGTTTAATATGTATATATTGTATAATAATACAAAACTATCCAAAGTTAATGTCAATGTATTTATTGATAATGTTGTTACTTGTTAGCAAAATTATGGGCATTGTTTTATTTATCCCTGTGACCTATCTTAGGTGGTGTTGCATAGTAAATCGAGGGATATTTTTGTTTTGAATGTCACTCGCGAACAATAAACAACGCTGGCCTCTAGGCCCTAAATATCCTTAATAGAATTAGAAATAGAATTCACTTGCAAAATGCAAGATTAAAGTGGGACATGGTGTCGCTATAGCCCATAATATGTGGTAGTCGCGATAACGCACAAATACCAATAATTATCAAAGAATACAATTATATTTAAAATTTTAAGATTCTATATTTATTGCTTTTACTTTCTGAGTATTATTATTATATTCTATTTGTGCATCTAATGAGTTTTGCAATAAGTTAAATTTAAAATCTGAATCTTTATTTTTCTTTATCTAGTTATTATTTTAATACTTTTTTATTAAAAAAAAATCAAAATATATGTTAATATATAACATAGTTGTCATTTATTTCTTTAAAAGAAAAAATATGCATTGAGAACTTGGACTATTACTGCTGTTAGATTTAAAGAAAAAATGTAAGCAAATAATTCTAATTTATAGTTAACACTTATAATTAGTTATAATATATTATAATTAATAGGTTGACTGAAAGTATATATTTTTTATATTAAATCATCTGAAGTTGATTCCTTCTTGTTGTATAAATCATAATATTACATTACTTTATACACAATAAAGACATTAATTAATACATTTTAGGAATCACAAGTTTAAATTTGTGTTTTTTTAAATTGTTGTATTTAAGTTATTCTGTGTTCTGTCAATTTTTTTTGTTTTTAAAAGTAATACACAAACTATATTTTAATGCAATAATAAGACAATGTAAGAAGAATAAATAAAATTATTATAAGTATAAGAGGATAAACCACCCATTAGTTACACTCATTCTAATAAATAACTATAATATTGATAATCAAGAAAAATAATAAACACATTTATTTACAGATTGTATTATTGTAAGTGAAGGAGCAAATACAATGGACATTGGTAGAGCTGTATTATTAAATAATTTACCTAGGCATAGACTCGATGCTGGTAAGTTTAAAACTAATTAACGACAATACTGTTAATATTCTAATATAAATTATTTATTTATTATTTAGGAACATTTGGTACTATGGGAGTTGGATTAGGATTTGCTATTGCTGCAGCCTTATGGTGTCAAAAATATGAACCTGGAAAAAGAGTCTTATGTGTTGAAGGCGATTCAGCATTTGGATTTTCTGGAATGGAAGTAGAAACAATGGTCAGGTTAGTCATATATCTTTTTTCTTTTAATATATATATTATGAATAATTTAAAAATATTGACTTGCAATTATTTTTTAAACATTTTATTGAATAAAAATTATTGATAAATTATTATTGCATTTATATTCTAGCTTAAACAAAGATTTTAGATAATTTAAGATGTTATAATTAACCAATTAATCATATAAAATATTACTTGTGAAAATATAATTTATTAATAAACATTTTATTATTGCACATATATTTAAATTAGATAATTTAATTTTTATGAAAATAAAATAATAATCCAACATTGTTTTTTCAAATGATAAATTATTATATAATGTTATCAATGATTTGATAAGGTCATATGCCTCATTTAACTTGGTACTAATGCATTTAGTAAATTATTGATTGAACTTAATGAATATTATAATATTTTAAGCTTTTGTTATTATAATTTATATTTATAATTTTAGATACAAATTACCAATTGTCATTATTGTTGTTAATAATAATGGGATATATGGAGGTGTGGATGAATCCACTTGGAGCTTGGTTCAAGATTCTGAAAATTTAACAGAAGTGTATGTATAGAATAAAATATTATGTTCTATTTTATTATTGGTGATATACAATAATTTAAAACTGTATTATTATTTTTTAGTATTCCTCCTAATTGCCTGTCTGTTAACATACATTATGAAAATATTTTGACTCTATTTGGCCGCAAAGGGTATTTTTGTACAACTGTTAAAGAAGTTTCTAATGCAGTGAGAAAAGCATTTATGGTAAATATTATATTTAGTTATTTTTTAATAATAATGACTTGATTCAATATTAAAGTATTGAAATAAAATCAACAAGAGAATATGGATTATAATATTATAGAAGAGAAATCTTAATACAAATTGTTCAACATTTCCTTATTGTAATTATTTAAAAAGTACATTCTAAATAATCTTTTAAGAATTTAATATCTTAATATTATGTTTAACTGTAAAATATAATTAAAGTAGTAAGCATCTAAGATGTTGTTTACTCCTTCATTCGGAATTAAATGACTTAATTTAACAATCGATATTATAGAATACATAAATGTGTATTAATTTTATATAATGTAATTATTTGTGTGATTTGTATAAAATTAAAACTTCTAAAAACTGTGTAGGTTGACGGTTCTAATATTTAACAAATAACTATTACCAAGTATTAAATGTTAAATGTTAACTTAATAGTCAATAGTCAAGTAAAAATATTTAAAATACACAATAGACAAACATAAATAATTATTCTTGTGTATTAATTCTAATTCTAATAATAATTACATATTATTATTATTATTATTATTAATTCATGATTTTTTTTTTTTAAATGACTGTATACTAAATGCATAGTACTTAAATATAGTTACACTTATATTTAATAGAAAAAAAGAATTATGTATTGGAATATCTTTATATATTTATTATAACAATTCAAATATTCTTGAGTTATACCATACATTTATATGATTAATTGTTTTTGACAGGATACAAGTGGACCTTCTTTTATTAATATAATGATCAACCCATCTGCAGATCGCAAACCTCAAAACTTTGCTTGGCTGACTGAATCAAAATTATAGAATATATTATAGAAATACTGCCGTTGTTGCCTTACACTGCATTGTTAACATACTTGCCAATAAAAAAGATCTCTTTTTTTTTTTTTTGTTCTAAAGGTGGTTAAAGTGGTTTTATTTTCAAATTTTACAAACAATTCAATCATTCTCTCAAACCTGGTTAAAATACTTTTACACGGTGAAAGATGGTAATATACGATATTGTTGTACATTAGATTTAGAACATTTTAAATGTTAATTTCTTTATAATTGTGTTAATTTTATGGTTTTTATTATATGAGTTTATATTGTGATTTGTTTTTTTATTCATATATATAAATATATAATTTATACCGCTACATTGTATTTATTCGCAAGATAATTGTTAACATTTTGGTTTTAGATTTTATTCCATTCCCAATCTCATATAAATGACTATCAGCTTTGAAACATTTCTGTTTCTCACTTTTGAAAACTAATATTAGTAATAAAAGTACTTTGAAACAGTATAAAACCAAATGTTTAATGTTATCTTATACTGACTTTAATTATAACTTGTAAGTTAAAAACTTTCATTAAAATAATGGTTTGTCATTGTGTTTTAAAAAATACCACTTGATTACTTTTTAAATATAAGTATTTTTTTAAAATGATCATTGCCTAAAAACATTGCTCAACTTCAACATTTCTTACTTGGCCATATTAAAAATTTAATAAGTACTTGAAACTAAAAATTGTGTAAATATCCATGATCTATACACATTCTATACTTGCATGAAAATATGTTTTTTGTCACGTATAACTATATATAACTGAGTTTTGAGTGTACCTTTTCATTAAATAAGTCATTGTAATAGGTGTATGAATTTTAATTCAATAATAAATCATTACGTACAAGAATAATATTGTAAGTGAAATAATATGCCAAATTCTATTAATTAAATTAAATTGTAAATTATAAGTACACTTTATAAAACATTTAGCATTTTAGCACCTTCAAATTTTTATAAATACTGCATGGTGACCATTGGAATAAATTTTAAAAATGTAATTAGGTACTTTTTCTATAAATGTAGATAAAAAACTACCTATTCACTGTATCGAAATTCTTGAAAATTTAATACTAGATTCCACAAAAGTTATTCTTAAATCTGTATAAAAATATTAAAAATATATATCTACAATTTTTTTTTTTTTTTTAAGATATTTGGAATTAAAATTTTGATGAATTTCATCAAAATTGCAAAAAAATGTAAACTGTACTTAAAAATTCATAAAATCTTTCTTTTATTTGTACCTATTTAAGTTTTAAAAATTTAATACAAGATTCCTCATAATAGTAGTTCATACTAAAACCATAAAATCTAAAAAATATTCAGACAATTATTTTTTATAGACATTTTAAGTTCAAAATTGACGACATTACTTATATAAACAATAAATAACAATGTTAATTATTTTCATATAAGTAAAGGTATTTTAAAAACATTATTCGAGGAAATTTAAAAATAAATGTTTATGTATATTTTATTATTATGCACCATAATATAATTATTATTTTTATTTTTTAAATGCAATATTTTCAGAAGAAATTATATCATCGTAATACTAACAGTGAAATGACTTCAATAGCTATAGACTTATATCAAAAACAATATCTCATAAAATGTACTTTGTTATATAAGTTGACTGATCGTGTCCACTCGGTAGCATTTTTTATACATATACTATGATATATCATTAACTTTAACTTTTAAACAGTGACTCACACGACACCTAATGTACAACAGAGTGGTATCCATTTTCCTAATTTTTTTTTTTCATTTAATTATCCAATTTCATCAAATTAAATATTAAAAGGTTTTATGTAATTCATAAATTAAGGATGCTTGCCAAATAAATTATTTGGTCGAAACTGCAATAGTGTCTAAAGTTATTAGTTTTTTTTTTAATTGCATAAAATAGAATCGATGTTGTTGAAAATCAGTGTTATTCGAGTAGGTATTTATATTCAAAAAATTTTTTTTAAAAAAATATTAAAATTTCACTGATGATTTCACGAGTGAAATATTTTATTTTTAATTTTCTAAGTACATAAGTACTAATTTTCATTCACTACCTACCAGAAATCGTAGGTACTCATATTACAATCAAAATTGTAGAATTTTCATACTGTAAAATGTTTTCTTTAGGCATGAAAAAAAAAATCACACACTCATTGTGAAACCGATACATTCATTACTACACTATAGGGATCTAAAATGTCGCTGTTCGAATAGAAAATCTAGAATAAAAGTATTTGAACTACCACAAAAACCGTTACTTGACATTGAAAGTACACCTGTTCCATGGCAATTCAAAAAAAAGTATTTGAATACCTACGTATTCATACTCTTTTGCAAACGGAGTACTTCACAACACCGATGAAGTGGCACGAAGAAAGAACTCGCCACTGTGAAAAATATAATTACTCAACGTTCTGCAGTTTTACGATTGCAGTGATTGCACGTGTCTATATAGTGTCAATATTATAATAATTGTCAGGAATCGGAACACTGTGATTGTGTCAGGAAGGTCACACAAAATTATTGACATTTACCGAATACCGTTTACTAACTCGCACAAGTCGCGGGAACAATAAATTTATTAGTCGCTTAATGTGACCGCTCTCCAAGTGCACCTAACTCCATTAGCATATTTATCGCACATAAAGGTGCCTCTATGTCCATACGCAAACCTGTCGTGAGAACTCGAGACTTTCTGTTTTGTTCGTGTGTTATATTATTATAGGTATAAGCTATTATATACGTGTGTTGTATCGTTATGCAAGTCGCACGTACGGCGTATAATATACAGTTTTTACGTACAGAATTATTTAATCAATATTATCTCAAGGCTTTTTTAATATCCTAATCACTTATTCCGAATAAAATATAAATTAATTAATTTTTAATATGGACGAAACGGTGAACGGAACCGCTCTCGCAGCGGCACCAGTCTAAAATGCGATATTATACCTACCTCGTGTTACGTAGGTTCCTATATACGCATATACCTAAGTATTAGACCTAACTGTACCTACCTACTTCGCTTGTAGTATATAATGTATTAAAAATAGCCTGCTGAATAATATTAGTATTAAGGTCTCGTGCAAAGAGTTAATTTAGATTATTTCTACACATAATTTACGCAAAACATACCCAAGTGCTCTGTGTTAAATATTATACGATCAGCTATATGTTATAACGCCCTGCCACGATATAGGGGCGGTGGCTGGCGGTCCCAAGGGGAGGTACGTCAACTGAGTGCTGACTGACTATTACGGTTTAAAATAATGAACTGCATATAAGACTATTTACATTTGAAAAATATAGGCACACAACGTTAATCATTTAAACGTAATTTTACACAGACCTCTGTTGAGTGTTTAAAAAAAGAAGTACGATTAATATGATAAATATTACGAAAAATACGATAAACCGCTACCTATATACCATAGGTATAGGTACTGTGTTCGACTGTTTTATTTAAATATCACGGGGTTACCAATTACGTTCTCGCCTGGTGGATGACAGAATTAAATCGATTTTGATTTTTTTCGTTGTTGCAATTATTTATATAAAAAAAAAAAACCTGTGATACTTGAAATTTTTAACAAACACTATACAGACATTTTTTGAACTAATTTGATCATTTGTAGGTAATATTCTAGATATGATATAATATTATTATCGCGAACGTTTTTTTTATACATTTACGAAAGCTCGTTATAGGTACGCCCGGCGAACATTGTAAAAAAAATGTAAAAAACATTTCTTTGCAGCGACGTAGACGCGTATTGTAAAAATAGATTATTGTACAGTGTTATTTGACGTGGCGAATCGAAAATAAAAATTTTAGAATTAATATCGTTGAATATCGTCTACTTTTAATGATCTATTGCTCAGCAAATCGCATCTACAATAATGATTTCTTCATTACATATTATTTTGTACCTATAATCTGAATACCTTCTGAACACAGGGGAAAATGTGATAACTACATATGTTAATATATACCGTCTACACTCATGTTTTGCATTTCCGATGGCATTCTTTCGGCGGATAAAATTGTAATATATTATCGCAGTAGGTATTATGAATCGTCCGATTACACTTCCTTATCGGTCTGTCAAAACAGATCGGTTCAGATAATTGGTTTTTTATCTCTCGAAACTTGTACGCCGGTCTTACGGTTTACTTTGTAACAGCATAATATTATTATTTTAAATCGTTTCTGAATATTTTCATAATATATTTCATAAAACGGTTTTTGAATAAATAAACGCGTGTTACAGCAGCTGATGTTATATATTATTATCATTGCGTTTCGTTATATATTTCTGTAACGATTAGGTACAATTTCCAGAGAAAATTATACATTTTATTTAATATATACTTTAAAGTACTTTTTATTAGTAATAAAAAAAAATTGTACCTCATAGTTGATTTTGATGAGGGTCCATGCATCATATATTGCATATTGTTATAGACTGTATAACACACATATATATATTATAATATACTCTATGTATCTTTAATCTATTTATATTCGTATAAATTTTTATATACTGTATAATGTATATTATTATTTTAGTTTTCCTTGGGTCAAATACTAAAATATCCGAAATAACGTACAATTTTATTTCTCCTATACATCCCTTAAATTATTCAAAAATGAATTATTGGACGTCAGATAAAGTTATTGCACGCTCCTTTATATTTACGTATTTTTACACTTTTATAGTATAGAAATTCGTACGTGTCTCTGTAAAACAAGGTCGTCTTCAGATCATGATATGTTTTTCGCCCACCGTATAAATTATATTATAAATATAATATGTTTAATATGTAAATATATGACGTATGCAATACATTTTATATATCTTACCTCCTCTCTTCTCCAAAAGTGGCGTACAATTCCACGTGAAATGGACGAGGTGCACAACTGCTTCAATACTCCTTCAAGTGCGTTTCTATTTTCATTCATATTATTATAGGTACCAGAGATATCAGTGCCAGAATAACATTTAAAAAGAAGTTTCGAATTGTGTACCCCATCCCTTGTCTTTAAATCTAGAATTATTGTTTTAAAATTATATTAAAAATGTTCTTTCGTATTTAACACGTAAGTAAATAACGATTTCTATAATATTACGACGGCTTGGTGAGTTATAATATTATTTAATATATCAAAATCTCTTACGCAATAGATACCCCACTACTCGAGTTATCACACAAGCATACGTTTTTGTATAAAATATTTCTAAATTTTAAAATAAACAATAATGATATTATTGTTCAATTATCAGTAATAGGTATATAATATCATTTATTTAAATGTAACTCTCGATCCTTTTATTTTGTATTTATAAAGTTAAGCGTTAGAGCACAGCATATTCCAGAACAAGGGCTTATTTTTTTTAAAAAAACCTTGTGTACTTACAGTTTAATTTTTTTATTTTTGCTCCGATGGGAGTTGAGAGGGGAATGTTTGCCCCAATGCCCAGAGGGTCCTTAATCCAAGCTTGATTTGTGTTTACCTATGTGTAGTCCTGTATACATAGGTATATTATAATGTATTATAATTTATTAAATTTGTCTAAAACGTTGCAATGGTAGACAAAATAAAATCGAAAACATATTTTTCAAGTCTGGGCGGGCTGTAAAACTCGTTATAATAATAATAATAATATGCTAACGTTTTTTAACGATCGTCCGTTTAATGTGCCGCGACGACTCCGGTTATCATTATTATGTATATTGTAAATATATATATATATATATATATAATATTACAGTATTAAAACATTATTATTTCTTCTATACTATTCACTACTTATAGGTATTAATTATCGTGGTATGCGATAGGTGCACATCGTGTGTATATGACAATAATTATATAACGCCGCGTATCGATACGAATAATTATCGCATCCAACGCAGTATTTATTCATTTTTTTAAAACCGATCTCACCATCCATCACGCGTCCTCGTTTTTATTATTTAATAACAACGTGTGTGCATATCATACATATTATATATATTTTATAATAATAATAATATAAAGATATTTCCGTTTCGGCGGCGCCACACAATACACCGTATCGGTATACTTGTGTACAATCGTCTATACGATATAATATATATATATTATTTTATGTTATAGAATGTTAATATACATTTATTCGTGTCGATTCGAGACACTTCGCGTACTGGCTTATTATAATGTCGAATACACCCTGATAGATTAAATTGCAGTGTATGACGTATAGATAACTGCAGCTGTAACAATATATCCCCCCCCCCCCCCCNCCGAATTGATATATAGATATCGTACAATATATTATTATAATATATGTATAATGAATGGTGTATAACATTTTGCTGTATCATAAAACGTGTATAGTACCAGTCATATAATATAAAGATTAAATAGGTACACGCGCGTCGGTAGTCGTTGGCAGTCCAAGGTCGGTGTACAAACGGACGCGTTTATAACGCACGTCGATATTCAATGATAATAATTAAGCGACTTACCATCATTGATTATTATTTAGTTTGCTGCCCCGTTTGAAGATTTCGTACTGGCAGGTATCTATACATACATATCAATAAATATATAATTAAATTGCAATATAGTTATATACGACTATACGAGTCATATAATATGTATATATTATGCATTTTGTAAACGTTTCGCGCTCGTAGGTATACGCGTATCGGTTCGACTAGTTGTATAATATTATTATCTATATAGTAATAAATCGTATGTTTGGTTATTGAGTAGTAATAGTATAATAGTTGTGGCTTATTATGTCTTATAACGGCGAATGCGCGAGTAGTCGAATCGATTGCATTGATGTAGCAACTTTCAATGACTACTAGAAACATTTCGATGAGACGGTATTACTAATATCGGCTTAATAAAAAAAAAAAAAAAAAAAAAAATGATATACCACATTATAATATGATATTTTCGTCTCTTGCGAAATGAACAGCTTTATAACGATACGGAATTATCACACATATAACACTCATAACACCGATAACTGCAGTCAATTTAAAAACTTCTACAACAGAAAGCGGAATAAATAAAACTTCAAAATTGGCGAAAAAACTTCCAAACTCTACGGACTAAAACTACACCATACACCGAAATATCTAACTAGAAAACCACAAAAGCCGACCAATCGAATAGTACGGCAAATAGTTTGCCCTTTATTATTTTTTTATACTTCTATAAGTAGAAAATAATTGATTGTATATCATACATTTATGCAACAGTTCTTCGGGTTTGTTCGTGCTTATGAGTCAACATTTCTATAATTATCGCACTTACTATACCACACATTAATTCATAAATATTATACATATATATTTATATCTAAAGTGTTTAAGGACTAAAATATTTTATGAAATGATTAAATATCCTTTTTTAAAAAAAACAATATGACGTGTTACAATAATATATGGGTAATGGTTTTATGAATTATTAACTTTAGTATTCATATAAGCTGTACTATATAATATACGAGTAATAAAAACAACATATTCCACCTACTTAGAAGATAATATTAACACGCTAGCGATTGAGTGTTATCAATTACACATTTTAATCGTATCGTTAATTGTATTTTAATTATTTTAAATTAAATGCTATTCACAAGCCAAAATATTGGTAAATCTAATTCGGAGATGCACGATGTTTCGAAATTTAAAAGCATTATAATAATAATAGTGAGTATTATATCTAATATCTATAATATAAATAAATCTAATAAGAAGATTTGCAACCGTTATTACAATTGGATGACATTGGAAAATGTAAATTTTCAACTAAATCACTTTTTATATTACTTTGAATTCCCAAAAATACATTAAAATATGGATTAAAATGAAGTTATAAAGATATATTTTATATTTGTATGTATTTACATTTTAATATATTAATAAGTACATTATTTTATAAAAAAAAATCATACTTTTTACATAATTACCATTGGTATAATTTAATTTACAATTTCATTAATTATTATGAGTATATCTAATAGTAATACTTAAAAAAAGAATACATTTATTGTTTTATAAATCATTATATTTTTATTCAATAGTTATATATTATATGATCTATAAATTATATGAAATACTATATGTTCATATTCTATACTGAAAATACGGCTAATGATTACAAATACATATAAGTTATAAATTATAATATATTATAAAGTATTGAACATTTTAAATAATTGTATAGAATAAGTGACATTAAAATCAACAATAATTATTATAATTTGCGAATGCCGATAAATCGGAAGATTATTAAACACAATATGCATTTAATATTATATTTATAATAAGTAATGTTATAAATATCTATAATAATGTGCAATACATTTATTTTTATATAACTGTTCAGTATTGTTTATATTTTTATAAATTTTAAATTAAACTACGGATGGGGAAAAAATTATTATTATTAATTTCAGTTATCTAAAATTGCATCCTATTGACATACTATATTCTCTAATTTTTTAATTTTACCTAATGTATTCTTACTCATTAATAATAAATAATTCTTAATGTACTTTCATGTATTATTGTTGAACAAGACGTCATGTCGAAAATGGACCGTCAATAGTGACGTTGATGTACCTAAATTGCCTATCTATAACGCCGTGTGACCATATGATATTACGCAGTTGGAATACTTAATTAAAATATATATAATATGGTCAAGTGAGTCTAATAAATAAATAGAAATAGACCCAATGGTTGTATACATTATAATATTAATTAATATATATAAGACATAAGTAGCATATTTTGGTTCAATGCATATTAATTATCTAATAGTAATAATTGATTATACTATGTAGTCACCATAGAGTAATATATGAGTAAATACCGCGGTACCTAGTGGTAAATATTGGTTTATGTGCCTAATTATACAGTATTATAATAAATATCCATGATTTTTTTTTTATTTAATTCAGTGTAACAGTTTTATTTATTTATTTTTTTTTTCAACTCGATATGTTTGTTTACCATATATTATTTTTTTAAATTCATACATCGAAATATCTATTGCATCGACTATAGCGCAGTTTGTTTGTCACGAACAACGTTTAATCGACGAACGAGTCGAGCGGCTTCGATGATAGACACAAAAATATTTATTGTTTGATCGTCGGGACATTTATTATCTTTCCTCGCCGCTTTATATAGGCGCTCATGCTGAAACTATACGCCACTGCAATACACATGCGGTACAATATCATTAAGAACACTATTATAAGACGTATATAGTCGTACAGACACGAACGAGCGGAGTATCGCGTACCTCGTACGTCTCTGCGACTAGCGATGAACATGACTGTCTCGGAGTTTGGTGACCTCGAGCGCTCAGCGGCGACCGGCTCATGGCGCGCGTGTTGGAGACGCTATATGGGGTCCTCGTATTATATTATATTATGATAACACTATTATGATTCCACGAAAACCTGGTGACTCTGTTGCAGTCGTCGGTTTTTGTAGCTGGTAAACTCTTTATAATAAAAATATATCGTAATCGTATGCTGTTGGCGAAGACACAATATAACGCTATCAGCTGTTAAGTGTTTAACTACAAGTATAGGTATCTCTAAATACTTATTTTGAAATATTATACTTAAAAGTACTAAAAAAAAGCCAAAGTATACACCATTGTATTAACACGCAATACGACTAGTTAAATAAGGATTTGACAGCTGTTGATTTTGTTTTACTCGATGTCAAAAATCGAGTTTTTCATACTTTCGAGCTTATCTATCATCATTAGACTAGCTCTCCTATCGATGATAATGACTTAAAAACTTAAAAAATTCACCGTAACTAAAAAATGACCTTAAAATATTATAAATAATATATAATAAATGTTCTCTCAATATCGCTATCGTGTAATTTAACAATTGAGATAAGTCGTGTACATAGTTGTATTAACTATATAATATTGTTTTCATTATCGATAGCGAGTATTTATTTGATAGACTATCTTTATAAAAATGACGATATTTCGATATTTAATTACGATATTACTTATGTTATGAGTGCTCATGGAAATAAATTAAAATCTTATCTAGATTTAATTAAAGTATAAAAAATGCAAAATAAAATAAAAACTATTTATTTGAACTATTTTAAATGGCCAATCACGTTTTGCGTTAGAATAGCTGTATCCTGTACATCAAGGTGGTCTAAAATTTTACAGTCGGGTTAAATTTATATTTTCATAAAAAAAAAAAAAAAAATTATATCATTTATATTTTATTTTATTATATACATATTAAATAATGCACAAATTATTACATTAACATATAATTATTATGATAATTAGGTTACTTATATTAAGAATTTAAAATCTAAAAATTATACTGTACTACAATTATTTTGTTATTATTTTTTTTTAATATAAGTATTTTGAAAAGGGTAGAGCAAAAAAAAGCTTCAAGGATTACATGCGGCACGCGAGCCACAGATTGGATCACCCTGATGTATATTATCATTAAAAAAGAATTCAAAATCCTTTACTATCTTAGCCCTAATCATCATCATTGGGTGGGTGGCCTACCGTGGGTTACTGTGCAGTAATGGGTGTGTAACATTTGAATCCGGTGATGAATAATTGTGTACGAGGATATAATATGAAAAAAAAACAATTAAAAACATTTCTGAGTAAAGGAGATGTACTACGATTAACTTTCTAGTCTAATCTGGAGGGCTTCTGATGACACATTTTATCAACAAAATGTATAACTTGTATCCTAACAAAAAAATTTACAAAAAGAGTTAAATTGCGTTTTTAACTTTATAAACTTACTAAGGTATTAATGTATTATCAACTCTATAGAGATAACTTTTCTTTGAGAATGTTCTATGATTAATTCTATATACAGGATTGATGAGGCGATTATGTCACAACGTGTAATAATAAATTATATCGTTATTATCAATCAGAGCGAGTATACAATAATTATTTTTGTCACGCGCCTATACACGCTACAATAGTAAATAAAATAATATATATTATAAAAATACTACAAAATATGCAGCTAGTTCTAAAAAAAAAAACAAGCACGAAATCCCACGCGAAAATATTTTAAGGGTTTTCGCTTATTACGTCACTTTCTCGTTATTCGTTAAAGAAAAAGTCAGACAAACATCTACGTGGTACCTGTAATACAGACATAATGTATAGGTACTTATTGCGCATCGCTATATTTAACAGAGTTGTGAATTTGTTACACTAAATTATAATCTTTAATCATCGACATGAATTACAATTACATACTTAACATACTAAATAACTACGACATTAATATACGAAAATAGTTACAATATATAAGTAAAAAAAAAAAAAAATTGGGGTATTCATAAATTTTGGAAAAAATTAACTTGTTTAAAATTTTGCTAAAATTTATATTTTCAAAACCCAAACATGTTGAAAATTAATAAATACGATATTATCAATTATAGCTAATTGTATATTGTAATAAAGATATTTTCATAATTTAAATTTATACACTTTTAATTTATAAGCCGTTAAACATTAACTTCTGGAAAAGTGTCACTGAATGAATTTATTGTAGAAGTTTATAGCACTAACCTACAGTCTACACAGTAATACAGTATAAGCACTTAAATTACATACAGAATATTAAAAAGTTATACTATTAATATGATACAACTAATGAACGGATTTTTATGTTTTTAAAAATTAACTTCATAATTAAGTATATGCAGTTTTATGGACATGAAAAATGAAAAAGTTTCATTAATCATAATAAATAGATCAAAAAATAAATAGTTCTTGTATACTTACCTATTTTAGTATATTTCAAAAGTAAGATAGCATATTTAGTCTGTATATCATAATTAGTAAATTGTAAGAAAATAATTTCAGTTAATTTTAATTCTCAATAATTATTGTTAACAAATTTGAGTTTGAGGTAATTAAAATTTTTTTTTTTATTGAATCGCTTACCAATTATCATATTTTTAAATAACGATTTTATTTGAATTAATCTGATTAATAAATAGTGAAATGTGCATTCAATAATTTTGATTCATATTCAATGATAATACTATTAATGTACCATTCCATTGTTCTCGAGTACCTTTTTGTTAATTATTTTTTTAAATTTCCATATTAAATCATGTTTTATCATTTATTATTTTTGAAAATTTGTTTTTCCGGAGAATATTTGCATGATGATAATTATAGGATTTCACTATATTTTTTTTTAGGATATTTTAAAATTCATACCGGAGACCGGCTATTTGACTCTATGGAAGTGAAATACTGGTTGGTTGGCAATCCTATCAGCACCATATTTCGACCATTTTTTTAACATAAAAATTAAACTTTAAAAAGAATGAATCATTAACAAAAATAAACATTGTATTGTCTAACGTCAACTTTGTTAAAAAGAAAGATTTCCGAATCGTCTAATGAATCTTATTACATAATATAGATCATGTGTATACAACGTATATTTCAGACCAAAATAAATATATTCAAAATTTATTTTGGCACGTATACAACTGCTTTTTTCGTGTTCATTTTAGTTTTTACAACAAATTCTATTGACTTTTTTTTGCTAATTGAAAATGCATTGTTGCTTTGTATGAGCTTCAAAAGAACAATCTCTGTTCTTTTTTTTTTTATCCCAGTAGACAAATAATACCAATTATAAAATATACTCTAACTGAAAATCGATTCGTTTTTACATATTTATTTGAAGAGGGTGATGCAATTAGAAGTTTAAATATTTAACATACCTTCAGCACATTATTATAGCACATATACAATTGGTAATGTAAAAAAATAAAATATGTCCTATGAAAAAAAAAATATTTATAAACCTAATGAATATGATTATAATTTCACGTATAGAATAAACCGATATTGGGTGTATAATGAGATGGCGTATAAATCATACTTAATAATGTACCCATATTTAACACGTTCATTGCATTCAAGGCTCCGTAGCTCGTGGGATATCGTAGATCTAGATGAACTATCTCTATTGATAATTTTGCAAATTTTTTAATTGCCTAGAGTCTTAGAATTGTTAATAAATTTTAGTAGATAAATACATACATATATTAATAGCTCTATTTTGAAAAAATAATATTACAAGCAGAAAAATGCAAATAAAAAAAACTTAAAATTCCATTTTTGAATTATTACTCAGTTTTAGAAACAATTTTTATATACTCGACGCATTATTTGCATTAGACGTTAAATACTTAGGTACGTATAGCATGCAAAAATTATAAATAATTTTTTTTGTTTTTTTTTTTTTTTTTTTTGGTCGATCGACTAGATAATAATATTATTGTAATATGTTTTGAAGTGGAACGGTCAATAATTAGTAGTTAACATTTTTATGTTTTCCCTAAATGGTTATATCCTATTAAGTCCAAATGGTAATGAATACACAACACAATGGCAAAAGTAGATTACATATCAGTCATGTAAAATTGATCATTTTTGCATGTACGTTTAAAATATAATACACTGATTTATACTTATTGGCTATTGGACACGTATAATATTATACATACATTTCAAAAATTACTATATCTTTTTATGTTTAAGTATTTCAAGTGTTCGATACACACAAATTATTATATAATAAAAAAAAAATTAATTATTATTATATAGCAGTGGCGTACACAGACATTTCTGATATAGGTGAAGTGAGAGGAGGGTATTAAAAAACACCTTAATCCCCCCACATGTGTATGCGACTGATATATAGTCTACATAGTAAGTAAACAGTAAAATTTAACTGCATAAATATCACTGGTATACGCGTTTTAAACAAATAGATACGAAATAACGACGAGGGCAATAATTATTAAACTTTAAAACAAACCATGATTATAAATTATATATTTATAATATAGTTCATATGGATCGTGGAAAGTCAAAAAGTCGTAAAGAAACGACGTGACTACGAATAATGATCACGACGTTGCGTAAAATAATTTACAAAAAGTCATACAGACTTGTATCTTAGTAGTAGTACCTAAACTAGTTGTAGGTATATAATATGTTATATGATATAATATTAATTCGGCAGTTGACCATTTTTTGTATTTCAATATATGATAAAGTATAGATAAATGTAAATATAAATGGTTATATTATTTTTATTACTAATAAGTAATAATGATCCCCACACATCCCTGTCATTTAATTTTTTAAACCTTCAAGTTTACAGTTTTAAATTTCAATCAATTATTATCAACATATAAAATTTATTTTTAAAATCAAAAGGAAAATATTTGTCTGGTTAATTTTTTTATTTATATCTACCATTCTAATACAGTGAAACCACTTCTAACGTACGTACACTTCTAAATATCAGATGAATTTTAGGAAACAAATAATTAGAAACTTTCTACAAATTTAACTCTCTGAATTATGAGCAAATTTTCAGCAACCGAAAGTATTTGGTATTCAGAGATTTCAATGTATCAAAGATTATTTATAAATTATTATTTTTTTTATCAATAGTTTAAAAGTTCAAAAAGAAAAAATCTAAAAAGAGATAAAAAAAACTCTCTCATTCCTCTAACTTTAACTCAAGATATACAATATACATAAACATTTTTATAAAAAAATATATATATTATTTGAAATTAAAAATTCAATTTAGCAGTTTCTATTTAAAAATTTAAAGTTAATAGTGTTTTCATAAAAAAAAGTCAATCCCATAAAAAATATAATAACAATAAACAACAGTTAATAAAATATATATTGTTTGGATAAAAATTTTCAAAAAAAAATGTGGAAATATTTTAAGATTTAGATTTAGCATTATTATTTTATTATTCAGTATAATTGTAGCTGAGATAAATCATTTTTTATGATTTGGATCAACTGTGGCGATTGGTGGATAGAAGACTAAGTGGGAATAAATAGGTTAATTTATCACATATTTCCAAACATGATTTTGAAATTGAACACAAAAAGCTTTTTTTGCTCATTATTTTTTAAAAGACTTATTATCAATATTAGATTTTTCAACTTTTAAAAAATATAGGTAATAAGAATCTTTTAATAGTGAAATAACAATTTGGAAAACATAACGAATTGTCTGCTTTATTTCGGTACTCGTGGAGTGTTCTGAACTAATAATCTAAAACACAAAAAAAGCAAAATGAAAATAATTCAATCAAACTTTAATATAAAAATTGATTTTTTTATTGAAAATTTTGACAAATTATAATTTTTACCTTTTTATTTATAGTATGCAAAGTCTAGAGTACGAATATAATTTATAACAAAATAATTTATAATATATTCACAATAGGAAAATAAATACCTTCAACTTTTTATCTTAATACATAATAAATTAATTCACAATATTTTTAAAACAAATTTAGATATATAAAAAAAAAAATAATAATAAAATATTTACATATTTTATACTTCAATTAATTTCACTTTTCCTAAAGTAATTTTTCTTTTTTCTTTATCATTGTAACTTAAATAAATATAATTTTAATGAAGTAAAATAATAATTACAATCAAATCAAAATAAACTAAGTTTAAAAACTATAAACTAATAATTTATAAGAGTATGCGTAAATTTTAATCTTAAATAATTATGTATACTTTTTCCAAGTATCTTGTAATTTGTATGATACCAAATCATTAAATGATATTTTACAGTGTTAACTCATGTAGGCACATAGTAGTTTATAATCATCGTTATTTAAACTATTTTAAGCATTATTTCTTTTGTACGATGATTTTTTCTGTATTTTCTCTAGTCTCCTCTAAATAATCAACCACTATATTATACTGTTATTATTATATCAATATTATAGTGTATTAATTATTATATGAAAAACGCCAGTCGAACTGTCATAATATTTATTTTAAAAATATAGATTATAGTATATTAAAAAAAAAAAAAGTTGTATTTTAAACCAATTGTAAAACAATAAGTACGACTGTAATATTTTTTGTGCATTGTAGAACCGTTTTTTGTTTCTATTTAATGTTTTTAAATTAATACGATTCCAGTAAATAATTCATATTTTAAACGATTGGTAAATTTTGTTTGTATAGATACTTAAATACCACTAGTTTTCATTATACATATATCTTATTACTATAATAGGTTATCAATTATTCACTTATTCATAGTTCTGATGTATATAAACAGATAATTTAATGGTTAGCCACGTACAGAAATTAGTCACTCATTCTTGTTATTATAAATATAATGAAAATATCTGTTTACCTATATTCTATTATATCGCATATCAAAAAATTATAAAATATGTTAAATAATTTTGATACAATGTAACACTATATAGTCAGTAGGTACAACCCATGTCAGACTCAGATATTTTGTGATACGAGGGCTTATTCACTCCTTTAAAATATAAATGATAATTATTAATATAATCGAAAACATCAATATGAGTCAACATACTTATCATTGTAATCTGTATTGTGAACATACTATTGTTTTTAGTTTTACAAAAAAAAATAAAAATAAATAACGCTCTATCCCTCTCAGATACGCCTTTGACACACATTTTAAATTTCTTGAGTAATTTTGTATTTTATTTATTTCCGGGTCTCACATTATATCACCCGTTCTTCCTTATTTCCTGTCGACAGTATCATATAGACGTACAAGGCCTACAACTTAGAGTTTATTTCTGCCTCAAAACACTTGATTGACGGTTGTATTTGACTTTAAAAAAAACCTAACCGTATAATAATATTATTGATGAATGTATAATACTAAAAATAATTGATATTTTATACCATAAGTAATAATAATATATATATAATTCTATTAAAAATAAATATTTGGTTTATTCCAGTGATTTATTATATAATACATTATAACTTATAAGTAATGAATGATCACGCACGGTACGAACAGTTTAAAAAAAATCTACATCTAAGTCCCTTTTACCACTTTCAATCTGGCTTTGTTTATAAATACATACATGAAATAATATAAATAATAGCAAACAATTTTTTTTTGTTTTGACGAATTTCATCGATTGAGTGTAGTTAGTGTTTGGAGTAGGGGCAAACAGGGAGATGACGTCACTCTACTTTCTTGTTCCTAGAATCATCATTTTATTTAATTTTTTTTAAACCCCATAAAAATAAATTTTTCGTAATTTTTTTCTTGATATGATTGGGTTAATATAAATTTTTTAAATAAAATACTTTCTCATTATTTTGTTGATATTTATTTTGTATTATGCAAAACGTTAAGTGTTGAAAATTCAGATTTGAGTAGGTAGTTAGAGTATTTTGTACTTTAATTTGTATGTAATACGTATTTCCATAAATTATTCATTTTCACATAGTGGGTTTAAATCACTTTGAGTACTTCCTGTGTATAGATTTGAATTTGGAAAAATATATATTAATATACATAAATCTTCTAATATAGACATCTCTATAGCACTATACCTTCTATAAAATAATTTATTATAGTGCAAAAAAATATTAAGTAACTATAAATTATAACTTAAATATAAGTAACTATGTTTGGTTAATATTTCAATGGAATTGAAACTCCTCCCTTAAAATTTAAAACCTAGTTACACCACCCATCAATCCAATATAATTATTACTTTATGAAATATACCTATATATATTTTGCATTATGATTATAATTTACATATATGCTTATTACCTAAGTACCTACCTAAATATTTACATGAATATTATGAAATATTAAAATTTAAAAAAACTTTATTCGGCTATTCATGTTATTTTGCCATAAATTTAAGGTCATTTTTATAATGTTATTCATTTATAAAGTTTAATACTTAAACAAGTTATATAATATATACTTAAGTAGAGTAAATATGTATTACAGTTATACCTACCTAATGATACTATTATTATTATTATTATTCTTTAAAGCATATGCGAATTCGTCGGCTGGTTTAAAGTAGAAAAATTATATTTTAGTATACTTTATTAAGCCAACATGTAAAATTTCACCATTGTATAATAGTGAAATGGTCGCAAATGTACATGTATGTAATATTCAGAATAGTTTACTTGGAATACTGTTAATCGAATATTTTGTTGGATATATATTTCTTATTCCTTTAACAAAAATACCTCTTTAGTATCATGGTAACTTTTTTCCTGAGGTTTTCTCGGAAATTATTACAATATTATACACATTTTAAATCAACTACAAAGTTAGGTATATGTTTCTTGTAATTTTACTATTAAAAATGTTTTTTGGTTTTTTTTTTTTTTAATATACTTACCACGTGTGGAATCTTTTTTTTACTTACAACTTACAAACATAATAATCGTACATAAGATAGCTTAAGCTAATATTTGTACTTAGAGTATTTTTTATTAAATAAGTAATAATAATAAATAATTATTCACTATTTATAATGCGATTACTGTATGGGTTTTACTGAGTTTGTATTGTATATTATGCATCTTATAGTATCCATTCAAGTACAATTATTATGTATTATTTTTCGTAAACAAAATAATTTAAACCTCCTATAATAGAACAAATAAAAAAACAATTTATAACATTAATATTTTTAAAAGTATTTGAAATATTGTTATCACAAGTAAATATTTAAGAGTATTTATTAAAATTAATTTCAAAAGTATTGCCACAATTAGCCAGTGTTTAATTTATGTAGCTGCTGTTAAAAATACAGCATTTTAAATTATCTTAAGATTATTGGTGATAATCGTGTTGAATACGATATAGTAATATATCGTTTTTATAACGATTTCCGAAATCAATAAGTTTATTTTTCTTATTTTTAAGACGATGTTTTTATTTGCGTCATGGAAGACGTCACGCGATTAAGTTTTATTATAGATAAATTATTATGACTTCGTCATTCTGTGTACGTCAATAGTGAATATACCTGTAATATACCTATACATAGTATGAAATATATATAATATATTATAAAAAAAGTACATAAAAATGAATAAAAATATTTGCAGATACAGTTACATGAATATTGTGTTTGGGGGGACGCAGAAAATCGTTATGCAAAAACCTACGATTCTCATGACGGAAATAAGTTTTTTTTTGTGTAAATCAATTTCTGACTATTCTATTGCACTTTTATGTCACAGAAAATTGTTTCACTCAGTATTTATGTTTTGGCGTCAGAATATATTATTTGATTACACATCTCTATATTTGCCTATACTCTACAATGATATTATAACTGAAGACATTGATATTATTATGAAAATATATTCCAAAAGTCACAAGCTTTCCATTCAAGAATGAAAAAAATACATTCGTTTTATTAAAGAAAGTACAAAATACAACATTAAATTTAATTATTATTAATTTATTTGGATAAAACAGTATTTTAAGTTATATTGCAAAAACTTCATCAATCATTACATTTAAAATCACCGTGTGAATCAATATATTATTTTCAGTAGCTTATAAAAATATTATTTTTTACTTAAATTAACAATATTGTTTTTTTTTTTTTTTTACAATTTTTAAGCCATTATAAAGTTTTGTACCCTATCAATTATTCGTATCATATAAACCATCCAAAAGTTTGTTGTTTTTTAAACACACGACGATACGACGCACTATCGCGGTATCCCTTTATGCCTTTTATAAGTTTTAAATTGGTGTACAGTATTAACTGTGAACAGAAACCATACATGGTGGTCGGTCGTCGTACAAATGGGTTAACCAGTTATATTGTGATTACTGTGCTGTCGCATTTTCGGGACATATTTCCAAGAAAAATTCACCTTATTATATCATGTTGTATACCACATAAATTATAATCGTTATTATTTGAATAATCTGGTCAAATTGCACGTAAAACACGACATTTCGCTATAATGCTATACAAGTATAGAACACAAACTACACGTCTTTGAGTAAAAATTAGACGGCGGCGCCAGAAAGACCGTGGAAAAAAATCGTTACCTACCTAGAAAAATATCTTATAAAGTATAAACGACCCTCATTCGACGATTCAAAAAAGAAACTCATCATTCGATGAAACGTGACATACGTATACACTTAACTGTAACTATATCATCGTTTCTATTGCTACAGTTCTACGATACAGATACGTAATATTTTATGGACTATAAATAGATAAACAAAATTATAGCTATAATATATAATATATTAAATGTTATCTAATAATATTAAATATTTTTAAAAAATTGTACCTTTTTAAGTCATTTTTGTACTTATATACCTACAGATAAATATTTCCGCTATATTTCCAAGCAAAGTCATTTCTGTATTTTGTCAACCGTGTATAGTATTACATACCAATCAACTAACAGCAATGATATAATAATTTATTTAGTATAAATTGTATTTTAATGTATTTATCTGTTCAAAAATTAGAAAAAATAATATTTGTTCTTTCTGTTAGCTAATTTGCTAGTTTTCTGCACTGCTACAATTATTTTGATTAAATTATCGCTGTATTATATATTATAATCATTGCACCGATATTATTTAAATAGAAAGAAAACACTTGAAATCATATTAAAAAACAAATTAAATTACTTGTACAAAATAATGTAAAAAATTGGATAAACATTTTTAACTTATTATACCATTTATACGTCATAATCAAATTTAAAATTATTAATTGTTTTTATCTAAAAAAAAATTATTCTTTTTTGTAAAAATAACAATGACGGTTATTTAAACTGAAATAGTTTTCGAAAAAAAATCCTAAAAACGGGTCTACTGTGGTTATCCTCATGTAAACGCCAATAAACTTTAACCTAAAAAATCTATTTACCGTCTTGTTATCACTATCATCATCATCAAATCACATTATATATTAGATAATTGTTCTAGGCATATTCGATGTATTATTAGGTACCTATTATTGGCGCGTGGTCGATGTATTTTTGTAGGTCAGTGGGCGCAAGACGTTTTGTTTTTCACTTCTCGGTGGGACCCGATTTAATATCGCCCTTGAAACCAATGCGCGAGATTCGCATACATGCGCCGCCGTGCCGTCCTCCCGGCGTGCGCCCGCTGCGTGTTATTGGTTGCACAGCGCGACGCGCTGAAAAGATCCGATCGCACAGCGAAGGTGACATGACGTCGGCTAAGAAGCCTTCGACTCGTCCACGAGATTGGGTGGGCACATAATGATATTATGGAATTTTCGCCGAACGATTCATTGTGTTTTGGTACACATTACTGCACGTATTTGATTATACTCACACTTTTCCGACCCTTGTCGATCATATCTTTCGAATCGATTTGTTGTTCAAACTCCGCGTGCAACAATAATAATAATAATAATATATTATATTACTATAACACTGCTGTCACAATGACAATAACAATAATAATATCTAATAGTAAATTTATATGCACGAAAATATTACAAGTGCATAACACCATATTATACTCACTTATTATATGTTTATCCTAATCGAATTCGGAGGCCAAATGCAAATACTTATGGTGTAGTTACCTACTAAATTGTTATACGTACCTATATGTAACGCGCATCACCGCCGAGACTGGTTGTGTTTAAGAATTAAACTCGCGATGTTACCCGCAGCTTTGAATTATGCGTGCGAATTCGATTATTAGACGGTTTTAAAACTGTAGCATTGATGAGTGATTAGTATCTATAGCTCGATTGTTATCAAATCAAGGCGAAGAGGCAGATAACATCGTTATATCTACAATGATTTTTGATTTTGGAAAGAATTTCTACATAGTCATAAGTGTAATATAGTTTCATAAACAGAGAGACGACCTATGCCGCAATACCGCTTTCATCAACGATGATGTCCTTAACTCTTAAAATGGTCAATGTCATGCATTACCGATCAATAATCGTAAAAATATTATACTTATACCCATATACTTAAACTACTATATTATGTTAAATAAATTGAGTTTTGTGTTACGTTTTTGCAATTTTAAAAAAACTTACATTCTTCGTTTTATATACAACTATAACTGTTCCATTTCATAATTCGAGTATAAACTATGATAAATTGTCATTGTTTATTATTAACTTAAAAAAAAATTTCACTAGTACTCAACTGAAAAACAAAAGTTACTATTTCATAAAAGGGGGTGCTGGAGATATGCCAGACGTTTTGCCCTAACGAGCATTAACAAATAACAAAATACTATATCTACTGTTCTAATTTTCTAGTTCACTAATAAATTTTCGTTTAAGATAAGATTAAAATAGAATAATGTTAAATTGTAAAGTTACATAAAAGAATAGGTAAAATGAATAACAAATAATATAAAACTTGAATAAACACATATTTCAAAAAACAGTGATGAGATCAGAAATGCTTAAAACAATTTCAGATTTCTTGATACTTCTAAAAACAAAACCAATTTTTATCAAAAATATTAATCATGAGTTAAAAAATAAATAAAATGTGTGTTAAAAACTTCTCTGTACTCAAAATAATTGTTATTAAATCTATTTTCAAATGGAAATTTTGAACTATGCATTTTTTAATCAAACTTGTTAGTTTAGAAAATAAGGAATTAATAACGCATTAATAAGAATAATATACTAATTTTAGAAAGTTAATAGGTAGATTTAACAAAAATTAATTGATAGCTTAAAATTGTAAGACTATATTTCTATCAAAATAAATTACTAGTATTGAGGTGTTACAAATACGTACATTATTTTTTAAATTTAAGTTAATCATTGTAAACATATTTCAACAATACATTATTAGAAATTAAAAAATACCTAAAATTCTAAAAATGCAGTCCTCTTTTTTTTTGTGTTTTTGGTCGATTATCGGATATTTGACATTAAAACATAATGTTATAACTACTTTTAAGATTTGTGATAGATCGAATATTAACTCCAAACACGCTGATATGTGAGAAAAAGTATATAAAATCGTTAACGATAAGTTTCATGTTTTTAACGTAATTTGAATGAAAATTATTATTTAAAACATTTGTCCTAAATTAATAAATCTTTTTTTATATTTATATTATAATTTAAAGTTACGCATTGTAATAACGTGTCAATTTTCAATAAGAGATATCTCTCAACTATGGTTCTTTGTAATACATGTTTCATGTAAAAAAAAACTCAGCTCATGCGTCTACGAACCACTTGGTTGAATTAAATTCATCGAAATTGATATGCGTAAATGTTGTGTTCTATTGTCAGTAAAATTTCATTAATTGTTTGATAAAATATCTTTTCAGTTAATCTTTTTTTTATTATTATTAATCCCATGTGAATTTTTTTTGTCCGTTGACCTAAATGTCTGATTCGAAAAACAACTTGAGTACGATCTCTAAATGTAAATATATCATATTTCGTTTGTATGAAAACAAACGTATATGTGACGAACATTTCTGCTGTTATATTAATCTCGTTTGAATTCGTAAACGTTTGTAAATTTGTAATCCAACGACTACTTGAATAAATACAAATAAAATCGAGTGTTCCTTTGGATTTTTCTAGAGGAATCAAAGTATATCGTGAAAATTGTATTCCTCTATAAATTTGTTTTGGACAAGGTCACAACGACGGAACAGAATATTCTACTTTTTGCTTAAACATATTAACTGTAAAGCAATACAGACAATAAAGATAAGGATTTATTTAATATTTTGACTAATTTTGATGATTTGAACATTGGAAAGATCTTTAAGCCTTTAAAACTATAAGTGCACAGTTTATCAAACCAAGATCCACTTAAAATCGTTTTTTTGAATGCTATCTCCTATTAAATTGATTTAAAATTTAAAATCACATTAGAACACTATCCTATGCCAAAACTCACGCAGGTCTCTGATTTCTGTATTAAATTGTCTAGTTATTTAAATTTAATTATTACACAAGATATTGTAATCCAATATCCTGTATTATTAAACAAAAATGTCGAGATTTCAAGATTTAAGTCGATTCAAATAGTCAATATTGTAATATTTTCAATTCTATCAATCGAAGATGAAGAATCCTAAACACTTAGAATTTGGTACATTGCCATATTAAGTATACATGAAACCTGTTTCCATTTATTCGTTATCCTCTGTATAAATTGTTAATTTATTTACGTAAAAACAGTCAATACAAAATATAAAAACAATATAATTTTAAAATCGTTATTTAATTATTATTTATCAATTCATTACATTGAAGATTTTAGATTATATTATTTAACAATCAGAAACAATAAGTGTTTATATATGTAAATGCATTTCTAAGAAACATATTTTACACGTGCCATTCCTTTGAATAGGACCCTGAAATATTCATTAAACGAATATCGTTTGATATTATGTCAAACGTATCACGTATGATGGATGTATTACTAAAAGTTATATCATATAATTTTTAAATATTATAAATAAAGCTATAATAGCCAATTTTTCCAGTTTTAAAAACAGTAATAATTATTGTTCGGTACATTGTATTTACCTAATATAATATAATTAAGCTTGTCGAAATGTTATTTTTCATTTTGAATAATAAAATTCTAGAGGTTTATATTGATAAGATCTGAAATTTGTAATAACTATTTAATGTCTAATGATAAATCTTCGCTGTACATATATTGCAGCAAAAATATTATTTATATAAATTATATTTGAATATACCTATCCAGTACCTATTAACTATTGATATAATAATACTATTAAGTACGATAAAGAATCTATAAGATATTCAAACTACATAACATAATTTCATGATAATAACATTATAAAAAAACTGGTTTTTTAGACCATTAGTTTTTTTTATTTTTATGTTTTGATTTACAAGCCTATAGTTTGAACAATTTTTATGTTATTACTTATAATTTATTTTTATTATTATTATCATTTATGAGATGTTTCTGATTATCAAATAATATATTACCTGTTATTATGCTTATTTCAAAAGTAACTCGTCATTATACTTTTATATGACACACAGTATTGTAAATTGTATAATTAAAAACTACATGACAGCTTTCTTCGAACACAAAAAGTATTTTGATCTAAGAACAAAATATATTATATATAATTTGTAATGTTCTAATAAAAATAATAGAAAATATTAGATATAATATACTTGATAATATAGATACTTATTCACTTATCAGCACAACTATACTATTCTTAAAGTCTCAATGTATTTATTGAAATAAAATAATTAATTGATGTTACAATATACATGAGAACATTTGTAACAATATAACCCTGTTCGTAAAATATAAATATTAAAAATCAATGATATATATTCTTTATGTATATACAATACAGCGACAAACTAATAGCCCTGAAAAAAATGTGTCACGTAATACTTTAACCGTATACGATAATATATATTATATATATATATATACATATCATGACATTCAACATTTTTAAACTGAATACCAATACCTATTATTTTATTATTTTAGTTTTCACTATAACGAACAGTGCCAAATCAATATATTATATCCAATATAAAATATTTCTGTCAAAATAATGCAAAATGGAAATGCACGATAATTATTATTAATAGCGGTATAGTCGTATAGGTAGTATTGTAATAATATATTATTACAATATGCTACCTAAGTATAACACCGAGAATTATCTGATATTATAACGTATCGGTATTATTTATATAAAATATCGTAGATATTATAAGTATATTATATTATACTAACACTTAAAGATAAAATAATGTTTTTTTTATAAAATTAAGAAATCAAACATGCACAGTTCATATTATATAAACTATACCTATTTTCGCGTATTGTATGAAAAAATATATATTAAACACTGTATCGTTACCAAAAATATAAAAACTGCATATTATGTATCCACTATATCTACACATCAGAGTCATTGACTACTAACATTAACGTATTTTATAATTAAATTATTTTTATTCCAATAAGTAAAAATAAAAAGTGTATATACTTCAGTTATTATTTAAAAAAAAATAAATATATTATAGGATCATTTCATCAACATTCGTCACATGATTTAAATATTTTGATAAATAAGTTTAAAAACAAATATACAAATATAATATACAACTCTACAAAAACGCTATACAATTTTATTAATCGATGATAAATATTCAAAATATATAAACATCATGCAAATAGTTATAACAATTTAACTATAATTTGTAGGACGATTATCAAAAATAACCATTATTTTGTCATACAATTCAAAGTGTGAGATCGAAAGAACAAAAGGAGAAAAAAGTTCAAGTCACAGAAACTTTTAAAGTGCACAGTTTTATTGTGCAAATATTTAAATGTTCTTTTTTTCTTTTAATTTTTCATGAGTAGAGTTGAATTAGTCACAGTTATTAGTATTCATCATTTGGGTAAACTTAAATTTTAAAATAAAGTTGAATATTAGTATTTTATAGTACCTAATAAATGTAAAATATATATGAGTACAACTACATTGTTTTCGAATTTAAATTTTAAATACTCAGAACTACATATTTTATCAAATAATATTATAGATTTTTTGCACATTTAACACAAATATAATTATATTCTATATGCGATGAAATTTACAAAAAATGTAGGTTCATTTTAACAAAGAACATATATTTTACACCGTTTTATGGTAAGTCAGTACATCGGCTCATAAGATAATAACAGCTTGCAATATTATGACAAATAATATTATTATAATACAACATTATAATATGCGATTTTTTTTTTTTTTTGACAAGAATGAGTTTTACCAACCGTAGTATTTACTAATAGAATAATAAATTTCCAATGACACATTGACATCTACCAAAATGATTTCCACAGTTTTTTCTTAAAATTTAATTCATCAGGATTTTAAAATAAATAGAATATTCTTTAAATTTTTTTTATTATTTATAGGTAGAAAATTACTATCTAACTATTATATAACTATATAAGTTAGATTTAATCAATTTATAGTTCTGAAACTCGTTACGATTAAAATATAAATATTAATTGAGGGTTAAAAACAAATACCAAACTATCATGATAATAACAATTTTATCAATGTGTTAACTGATTCAATTTCAAATTAAGACACAAATGACCAATTGAATGACTAAATTGTAATGATACGCTTTTTAATTAGTAATTTAAACAAAAGCTGATTTTATTATTTATTCAATATTTTACGGTATTTCGTCAATTGATCGAAAACAACAAAATCGATCGCACTATACAATTATCAAAACACTTCGTCAATGAACGCAATTGAACACTGGATAAAATAAATCATACAACATCTCATCAAAATTAATTTCATACAAGTATTTGAAAAATTCCGTATATTTTTATACTTCTATATTTCAATCCTTTATAGACTCCTCACGTATATTGTAAAATAAATGCGTACAAATATTGATTTTTATTTAAAAACAATATAATTACGTTTTATAATAAATATAATAGTAGTATATATCTACCATACTTGTTGAAAATTAAGAGATAATCCCCAAAAATATTAAATATCCAACCATTGTAAGTATAATGACCTCAAATTGTTTTATCTCGTCGAAAAATATTGACAATTTGTTAGAAGTTAAAGAAAAGTTAATTCAACATACGATGAAAATATAAATGAAAAAGTTCTATTCTCAATCAAATTTTAACAATATTACATGAATGTAATGGACTAGGGCACGGATTTTAAACCATAATAAGTAACTAAAAAAAGGACTCGATTGTTTTATAAAAGCAAAAATGAAGTATGATTTATTCAACAAAAAGCAAAAAAAAATCATGATCAAAAATTAACATGAACTAGTTATAAAAATTAATAAAAATTAAAAAAAAAAAAGGATTTACTACCCTTTGTTTTGCAGTAGTGAAACTGACTCTATTGTCTGACAGAATATTTAACATTTAACATAATATATAACAACATGTAACTCTGCATCCATTGAAGTGATCGGTGCATACTTCATACAAGAGATTTAAAATTACAATACTAAATCTTAAATTTTGAAATGGTCGATATCAATGTTATAGGCATACTGACCGTATAGGTACTATAGGCAATGATATGTAAATCGACAATCTGTACGTTTAACACATTTAATAAAAAGTCCATAACGAAAACAATAATAATCCAATACAACCGTTTAGTCCGTATTCTGAGTTTTTACGTTTCTTATTAATTCAATTTTTAATTATTACTATAGTAGCATAATAAATAATATATACAAATTTTACAACTGAAATAACTGAAAAAAGCTTTATGCATAAAAATTTGATTTTTATCTCATATATAAAAAAGAAGCATATAATTTAAACTCCATGCCCTAGTAATGAATAATCACAGATTCCAATACTTTAACTAAATAGGTAGATCATAATCCACTGATACTGCTACTTTAATCGTTTAACAATAATATTTTCTTTATACATATACTACAAACAAATAGTCTCAAGACACATATTATTATGTCGTTAACGGTAACCCATAATATGCAATATTTTTCAATCTCTTCAAAATCGTACAATTACTTACTGCAGTAGGTTATGTATTGATAAAAGGTACCAACTAATTATAATACGATATAATCATTATACCTAATATAATTCAAATGTGAACACGATAACCCAATAATGACTGAAAGGATTTCAACTTGAATTAACAAAAGAAAATCCATATCAAGATATTTTTTAATTTACACTATGTCGTTAACCACATGTTCATTTTGTCAATAAACTCTTTGGAAAATGTTCGATGAAATCATTTGAAAAATAATCATCATATTATAATGACACTTAAATATATTATTATTCTAATTTTACAAACAACGATATTTGTGTAGTAATGCTCAATAATTGTTATTGTCAACCTCAGTTTTTGTAATTTCTAATATTTACCGTCGTTGACGGCGGCAGACAACAATATATTATACATGTACGCGTATATTTAGTTTCTCTTTTTATTTACTTTTGTAATCTACATATTATGATGACAACCAAAACGTGATTTATACTTTATAATAATATAATAATATATTTTTTGAACGTTACAGAATTAAGAAAATATTATAACTATTCATTGGAATAATAGTTCATGTAACGTTTAGAGTAAGTAATATAAAAATGAATACAAAGAATACAGTTTTTTTCCAATTGTACATTGTTTTTATAAATATATTATAGATCAATAACTTTCAAACACAAATTCTAAAGATTCAACAAAAATATAAATATTTTGGCCAAAATGATAACGTGACACTAAAAAGTATACAATGTTCAGTTGATTTAATAATTGTGACAATGTTGTTATCATAAAACGAAAAATTATTAGAACGTTGATTACTGTGTTTTTTAATTAGACTGGCAAACTCACACTACAAAAAATAATAAGTTCAACATATCACCATTTCATATCACATATTCACATATCACCATTCTTCACCAAGCGTTCCCAAACATGCCTTGCTAAAAGTTTTACCTACGATTTAAAAAATATTAAATCATTATTATATATTAAGTATTATGATAATAAATTCTACACACTGAATAATAATAATAATTATACAATCGATGTTACCTAACAAATAAAAATCACTCAACCGTTGTAATCAAAATAATTCCTAAAAGTTCGCAAAACATATTATGAACCGCTTAAATTATTCACAACTTATATGAGATATAAACCGCATGGTATTTTGTATACACTGCACAGGATTTAAATAAAAATGGCTCATTTTAATTTAGAACTGCTCATTTTTGTACATCGTGTTAAGCTGGCAAAAAAAAAATTACAATATACAGACTTCCTTTTGATTAAGTTTTATACAATTTTGGTTGTTGCGTTTTTACGTATTTATTCAAATACACAAATAAACGCATACGAGTATGTTAACTTAAAATACATTCCTGTTATCATAGTGTCACCCGTGAGTCTAAAATCTTTTTGACAATGTTCATAAATCAGTAATCACATTATATTATACTTTTTATACAACGATAATTTAAATAATATAATATAGATTATAGATGCATTTAATTCAATTTCAATAAATTTCTTCTATATTTGAAAAACTGTGCTAAAAATGAAATCGACTATTTTACCATAATCAGTCATTAAAAAAAAAAACAGATGACCTATATATTATGTTTGACATCTATGTTATCTTTTAATAATGTCAAAATACATACACTTTTATGTATTAACTCTTAGATCATATATATATATATGATCTAGGTTAGGTATATGTATATATATGTATGTATGTATATGATCTAAGTATTAACTATACACTACCTACGTTATTTTTTATTGTAGAATATTTTAATTTTTCTTTTTTTTAGTATTGTGTCTTTTGTTACAGAAAATTTGTTATTTCATTTTAAATATAGTTTTGACGATTTATAAACATAGATTTAGTTAAGTATTCTACTATATTATTGTGTTGAATTAATTCATAATTATAGAGACATCGTTAATATATCAAGAAATATATTTTAAAATGTGTGAAAAAAATTGAAATTAGTGAGTTAAAATATAATATTCAATACAATGTACCTTTGTAATTTGTTATGGACTATGGTCGTATTGTACAATTTATAGTTTATACATAAATATTTATATATATTACATACAATTAATATACTCTAATTGTTATTCATATTTTGATACTATTACATCATAACGCGCTGTGCACACATGAACTTATAATATATTAAATTATAAATTATATCATAATAAATTGTGCTGTTATTTACTTAATATACTACTGTTATCGATAATCATTATATCACCTCGTATTTCTTACGATTTTTGATTTGCATAAGTGTCCATGTAAATATATTATTATATTATAATATATTGCTTTACCGAAAAGCAGAGCCACAATACGAATTTCACCATTATGAATCAACAGCGTTAGGTTAGTCTTTGGCACATGCACGTTACATTGAAACCAGTTAGTTCGTATTCTCGTCGATAATCTTTTAAAGTTGTCTAATAAAATTTGTATGGACAATTTAAGCCATACGTTAAAACATTCGACTATCGTATAGCATCGAAAATCTAAAAATAAATACATTTCTAAGAAATAAAATTGTGGGCAAGGGAAAACTCATGAGTGTCGTTTCCAATACGCCTACAATCTACATAATACACATCATATTCTATTACTATAACAAGATACGTTATAATATTATTGGTTATTGTTACGCGAGATCACAGTTAATTTTTAAAAATAGGATGCGGAAATCAATCATATGTATTCGTGTCCCAATGCGAGGTGGGCGTGTTTTGTCAGATGAACAAAACACCTGGATCTATATGGGCTAAATTACAATAATATTATATTAAAGCTGTAACTGTGAAAAATAATAATGCGCATTTTAATAATCACAAAACACTATATGAGGGTCCGTGTGTAAGATAGTAAGTTATAGACGATTATCAGTCGGTTTATTATTATCTCTGTTTTTCTTTCTGTTTTAAACCGTTGCCTAGGATTTATATTTTGTTTTATTTCTCGTAATACTGTTTTTTTTTTATTTTTGGTTTGACCAGTGGTTTTATCAAATACAATGTATAGTTATTTTTATAATATTTTTTGGGGTCTTGAGTTGTTGTAAATCTTAATTTGAGGACTTCGAATACTGTTATTTTTTTAAGTGTTGATCGGCTAAGTCGTTTCTGTGTATTTTGCCATGTTTAAATAAGCTGAAAATTGTTATTTTAGATTTTTAATCTTTGGACTTCATTAATTATGATATTAATTGTGATATCGTTGTTATGGAAATTTTTCAGACCACCGGTGATAGAGCTTAAAGCCAGTGAATATATTGTAATTGTAATTAAACATATTATTTTCGATGTGTTTAAGAGCTGTCGTAATAGTGACTGCAGCTTCTGCAGTGTAGATTGAACATCTTTTTTTTTCGAAGTTTATATGTTATTATTTCAGTTTTGAGGATTTTTGAAGTAGTTTTTTTTTTTTTTGCAGAAAGTTTTATATTTATGTTGATTTTAGTCGACCACAGATAATGATATTTTAATAGTAGTATATTTTATTATGATTGAACAATTTAATTTTTATTTATTGATTAACTGTTTTAACTGTTTAGTGTAGCTTGGTATTGATGTATCGGTGTTATTTCTTATTAATCTTGTAGTAAAATTTAGAACTATTTGTATTTTTTGGATCTATAGCATAGACTCATTGGCTATAATTTAAATATTTTTGACTAGGCTACATTTAAAGGTGCCAATTTTTAAGATTAAAAAGGTATATGAGTTGAATTTATGGTTTTTAGAACTGGTTTTTGCTGAAATACATTTAATCGTATATCGTTGTCTGTATTGAAAGGTTTTTATTTTCATCTTTTAGTATTTTTTTAATTGTTTTCCTTATTGTATCGTTTGATATAGCCATATAGAGCCCTGTATCTTATTTTAACTATTCAAGTCACCAGTGATCTTATATGGTGTAAGTAGCTGATTCATTATGATGTGGATACTGGAGAAGACCATTTGGTATAATATATACATATTTTGAATGGTAAACATTATAAAATATGCCCATATATGTATAATAATAATTTTCACCAATTAAATCACAGTTACATAAAAAGGCTCTTTGAAAAGAAAATGTCGGTTAAAACATTTTCATTTTCAAGTCGGCGTTTTAGCATTTTCATATTTTATATCTGTGAATTAAATACAACAACAATTATATTGATAACGCCATACCATCAAATCTTCCGTAAATGTATACCTACTTATTTTATTTATAGTTTGAACATAGGGCATTTCGCATTAAATTGAATCATATAGATTTGATTATGTTTTTGATTTGTGTTTTGGAGCGTATACTAGCATAGTGACAGTACCGATGCAGCACGACTAATATGTGCAAAAACCGTGAACAACAATATTAGTAAATATAGTTACAATATGATGCGCCTATAACAATATATTATATTTTTAGAAAATTTTTCTTTTTCATGACTTGTATTTTATAAAAGCATATAATTTAAATGTATCACGATTTCAATCTAGCGAAGAAAAAACGCATATATACTCGTAATATTGTACCAGTGTTACATTATTTACTTAATTTAAATGTTACATGTTTTGAGTATAAATTACATAATTATTTCAATATTATATGCAAGCGATGAAATAAATATTTCATTGGAAAAATTGTATGAAATAAGTTATTATAAAATTAACATGTTCAATCTAATTAGTTTTCAGCTTGTATTTTGATTTTATGCAATTTCCCATTTACAATATATAATAGAAACAACAAACAACCTATCTGTTTGTATTCTTTCTTGAAATTCAATATTACACAATGATCGCGATATTGTTTAAAACCAATAACTCACTAGATCTTTCACTTTCGAACATTTCCATTAAAAAAAAATAATACATAACTGTTATGTCGTGTACGAATAATGCATTAATGCAGGTATAATATGGAAATGCCATAATACCATATATAGAATTGGGCGAGGACTGAGAAACAATAATATAATATTAACTTATAATCAAAAATATTATTATTGTGTCCATCGTTAGTAATTTTTTATGCACAGCTTTCTGTTGCAGTCATTATTGTAATAAGCTGTAAAAGTATGAAAATATGAACAGTTTTAAAAACCATGATTATAGCTGTCCGTCGATGATCGTACCAATATTATTGTTTGTTCAGCACTATAAATTACGATGTATTGTGAAATTTTTACACGACTACCTTTTCAGCAGGTTTATAGCATACATTTTAGAACACCGAATTTCATTGAACAACATATAGATTCTGCAGTGTGGAGTAATAAATGTATTGATTTTACAATGACAATTTTTTTTAATTAATGTACACATTTTATAAAATAATAAATGATTCAACCTTCAAATTTAAGGATAGACTGGTAGATAATTGGATCTAATTTGGTACATTTGAGAGCTTGAAAGTAAAACTCCCCAATTACTTTTAATATAATCGAAAAACAAAAAAATAAATAAATTAGTGAAAAACTGAATTTTTACACTAAACTAGCTATTGATAAAATATTATTTATTTTAATTCGAAAATAAATAAATAACATTAAAGAATGTTATATATAACAAAAACTACCTTGTTGTAGAGGTTCATAATATTAAACTTAAACACGGCATAGTATGTCAATAAAGGACATGCTCCAGGCACTAATCGCTAACAACTGTTCATCGTCATACCATACTCGTTACATCAAAACTATTGTTTGTAAGTTATCAACTTTGGTTTTAGTGATAACTCAATACAAAACAGTAAAATATATTTTGTCCCATATCCAGGTTTTTCTTTTACTCGCATATTTATAAATGTAATACATAGAGATAAAGGGCTTAAAACAGAACTATATCTGCAAAAAATGTCACAATGTGTCCTGTACTCCTGTTCAATGTTTGTCGGGACCGGAAGTTAGTCGAGATAGGGAGACATAGAACTTAAATATGGACTTCTTTAACGACTTATTGGTTATTTAAAGCTAATAATATTGTATGAAATAGTAGTATTTAACACGTCCATTACAGTGACCTACTCAATAACAAAATTAATTCACTAGACACCTACAACTATATAGCTGTGTAAGTTCCTCGATTTTCTATTTTTTGCTTACATTTATTTTTGACTCATAAATAACAAAATGAAACCAGGAAGCTTGTTATATACTCATGTTTTGTAATGCATACCTATTATAAATATGTAAAAATCGTTTGATCGTCTTCGTGGTTATATACTAAAATATATATTGAGAATAAAATATAAATATTACCAACAACAAATTATAATATTATATTAGGTATTATTTATTAGTGTGTGTGTTACCGATATTATAATTTCATTTTCACAGAAATGTCAGTGTGTCACCCAAAACCCGATGCAAAACCAGTTTTACTAGTTTGAAAAAAAAACGCGACCGTCTACGCGATTTACAATTTTAGGGCAGACTTATATGATGTTGTGAAACGTTAAATAGACGATTCAATACATAATATTTTTAAATCGATATAGCATTATAGCTAACAAAACAAGATTGTTTGGATTTATACCGTTGCGTCTATGAAAGACGCCAGTGGACAGTGATATGCAACCATTTCACGAATTCATCATCAATTTATCTCTAAAAAAAAAAATAATAATAACTATACAAATTATTTCATTCTACAAGTTATAAAAAAAAAATACACTTTTTACATTGATAATTTTATCGATTATTAATCAATGTGAACCATGCAAATTATTGTAACACTCTTTTAAGTAAATATATTTATTTTAATAAAATAGTTGAACACACTGTAACGTGGTCGGGGGAACCTTATTACGATAATAGTTATCCAGGGAAGGTTTTCTATTCCTTATAGATAAGTTTTCCGTAGCTGGGGGTTAGAGCAGTGTATGAGGTATTATTTTATTTATAACAATAAGACACGTTTGGTTTAAATTTCTTTATAAATTAATATATTAAAATAATTATACTTTACTTAAACAGGTAGATTTTAGATGGCTGTTAATAAGTGAGTTCGTTCCTGTTGATGAATGTTGCCGAACTCAAGGCGGTGTGTCAATTTTGTTATAATAATAATGTGTACGGGTAGAAAAGTGTCGAGTGTGTATATTTTGTATTGGACATTGGGCAATTCTATAGTGTGTGTGTGTTTTGTGTCTAATTTATATATATAGGATGTAACCAATGTTACATTACCCCCCTTCTATTTAATATATTTTTTTTTTTTTTTTTTTTTAATTAACAACCATCTTGAAAATATAATTTATAATATAAATTTTTGTTTTTAAATACATGAATAAGAATAAGAACATCAGTATACATATATGATATTACATGGTTTTACAGAATAATACAA
>VUJU01000004.1:42232-172330 GCA_009835225.1 Aphis craccivora
TTTTTTTTTTTTTTTTTAAAGTAATATTTCTTATCAATAGTACTACAACCCAATACGCTATTATAATAGTATAATCTATAAAGTCGTAACTTAATTTCAACTTACATACTTAATGTCAAATCATTACTTCTTAAAACGTTGTAATATGAACGATAGTAATATGTAGTAGAATATTAGTATGTTATTTTTTATCTCTCTGATACGTAATTAGGTATGTACTTGCGAGTGATTAAACCACGCCAGAGGCACATCCTTTTTTATACTATAGAGAAACGTAATTTATTATAAGTATAAACTATAAGTAAAATATTCGCATCTACGTCTATTGTAGTTTTACATAAATAAGTAAGTTCAAATATAGTTCCTTTATTATTCCCATTTTTTTTTTTTTTAAATCATAGTGGCTCTCCCCTTTCCAAATAAAATATTACTTATTAATAGTTATTTCTTCCTTAAATTAATATAAAATATATTCCCCAAAATACAATTAATCTAGTATTATACAATTTTTATCAAATAATATAACTACAATATTTTTAACTAGGTACATGATTTAAATATGATAATAATAAAATTAAAAAAATTATAAAAATATTTATAAAAATAAAATAATAAAATTTAAAATAAATTAATATTGACCCAAAATATAAAATTAATTTAAATATATATATTCATTTTTAATTCAAAATCAAAAAGTCTATATGTAAACAAGAGTACGTAATAAAATTGTAATTTTTATTTAACAAAATACCTGTTAGGT
This sequence comes from Aphis craccivora, assembly GCA_009835225.1. Classification (NCBI taxonomy): domain Eukaryota; kingdom Metazoa; phylum Arthropoda; class Insecta; order Hemiptera; family Aphididae; genus Aphis; species Aphis craccivora. Next base: position 42,993 of record VUJU01000004.1, read on the forward strand.
ATTTATTCTTCATTTTTACATAATAGATATACCTTGTATATAGTAATGGTTTCTATTGTTTCCTACTTTAGTATTAAACCCTGTTTTTTACCTCAGAAAAAAACAAAATTAAATATAATACAATTTGAATTAACTAAGCTGAAAATAAAAATATACAAACAATAATGATTATTGATATGAAAAATAAGTATAATATTCATTTTGGTTATTAAAACGTTTTTTTTTTTTATATATAAGTTAACCATAAAACACAGTATTAAGATTTCAATCTTATAACTCGTTTGTATAATTATTTTATAATAAATATTCAATGTATCTATATTACAGCTATATCTGTAATTTTTAGAGAAAAGGTACTCTTCTTTTTAAACTCGTAGTTATTACGAGTTGAATAAAAAAAAAAAAAAAATCAGTGTACACAATAATTTTTAAACGCATCTAATTACTCGTTCTAATGTATATTTATATTTTTTATAATAATTGTACCTATTAAACAATAAAAGTATTTTATTAAAAACATGTAAAAAATGTATATGTTTGATTAAAAAATATTTATTGAAACAAAAAATTGCGCAACTCTCCAAAGTACAAAAGCTCCTAATTACGTTATTATGACGACTCGTATCATTATTAGTGTTCGCGTAATTTTTTGACCGAGTCGTGTGGTAAATTATACTACATAATAATATATGGTCTGTTTGATAAGTTGAGATAAAAATAAAATTAATTTTACCGTCATTGTTGAATACAGTGCGTATGTGTGTCTATACTCTATACAACGATAATAATAATCATAATATTATTATAATAATACAACTTTCAACGCGGGAGACAACCATTGTCTTTGACGAAAATAATAAAAAGTAAACGCGCACAAGGTGTACCAGCTGCAGTAACTGCAGAACATACAGATATAGGATCTTCAACTGCACGAAAGAGTAAACGATCTAATTAATATTTTTTTCTTAGGTTTCGATAGATCTTTTTTTTTATTTAAGTTTCAATGGAAAATATATATTGCGCATTAAGTATTTTTTACGTTATTATGCGAGTGCAGTAGTTATACTATATATACATTTATAGATTTACTATATTATGTAAAAACAAAACAAGATTAACTCATTCGTACAATTTCTAATAATTTTTTTTTTTTGAAAATGTTCAAATTTTGTTTTGAATTTTAATAAACAAAGTAATTTAAATCTATTCAAACATCGGTCGAACGTGTATAAATTGTATTATTGTTTGTCTTCGGGTGGTCATTTATGACACAATAATAATAATAATAAATTATAAAACAAAATAAAACGTAGTATAATCGTACCGTATAAATATGTATGTATTTTTTTATTCTTTTAAATGGAATCGGTAAAAAAAAATCGTATGACCGTCTAAATAATTAAAACAAACAATTTCAGCACACGATAAAGATAAGTAATAATAATAACAACAATGTTTTCATTTATACTTTAAACCTATATAAATACGTAAAACATATTATCATTGTGTATAATATGTGTTGATGGTTATTCTAATGGCTATAATAATAACAAATGACCCGTTTTCGATGATAATTAATAATAAACAATAACAATAAAACATCGGATTATAATATTTGAGCTGCACAGTATAAGACAGTGCAATAAGTAACTAATAGTAACTAATAATTCAGTAACAATTTTTTAATTTGTGTGGTATACACAATTATTGTCCCATGTATTTTCGAAACGCACTTAACTCGTCTCTCTGTCTCTCTACTTATAAGCACTAAATTCAACGTAATTATTGTGGCTATAAAGTGTGTTATTTTTTTTATAATATTGTTTACAGCTCTTATGTTATCGTGCCGATTGATTATCGTGTTGAGGGGGAACATTGAGGGGGTACACATAATACGATATACTGAGTATTTACTGATATATATATACGAGTATATATGAGTAAATATAATTATGGTAATTTTAATTCCACTGACGATTAGTCAGATTAGTCGTAAAGCTAACACATGGAGACTGGCAAATACCAAAGTTTGAAACTCACTGCCTCACTATGCATACATAAAAATGGACAAAAAAAAAATAGATGACTTCAGTCGATTTTAATATTATTTAAAATAAAAATATAGAACGTAACTATCATATACTCTACCATGATAATTAATAAATATAAGTACACATTTTTACTCACATAACTTACTTATTATACATATAAAATATATTTTATTTATTTCTATATATTTCTATATTAAGCAAACAGAGCAGCTAATAAACACACATTAGATGAGGTATCCGTGGAGAAACATTATTTGGTATTAGATTAGGTTACATGGTCATTCGTCGTATTAATTACTAGTACTAATTACTTACTTACTATATTTTCTAGCAAAACTACAACAACTTTTATTGTGTTTATATCATCTGCTATATCAGAAAATATACCTAATGTACCACAAACAAAATTTTAAATCTATTATAGATTATATAGTAAACGCGTCTATAGTTCACTTGACACGTTATTTTAATACATATATATTTTAAGTTTTCGCAAATGTTTGTTGTGTGCTTTTTTTTGTTAACAATTGTTTTTAGCATCGCGGAACGTGACGTCTCACAGCCGGTGGCGACGGCGCGTCGTTGACATTATTTTTGAAACCTTATTATAATGTCACAATAATAATAAATGTACATCTTGATCAGCGGCAGTGACAAAATAAGGTTAAGCGTATACACATGAGCCCTCGTGCCATCAATTACTTATGCAAAAAAAAAAACAGTGGTGCTTGTAAGTGCTAATTAATTCAAACAGAGTAAGTATCTATATAAGTAACTAAAATACCGCATTACTATAATCTACCTGATAGGACAAGGTGACAAAATCGTAAAAATTTCGATCAAGCGTCTATTTTTTATTTGTTACAGTCATTCTATACGAACATCAACGCATTAGTACAGGTGTAATTAATATAAACATTATAATATTATTATTATTATAAATTTTAATAATATTATATCCTCGGGACGCCACGCGCGCACGGCAATGACCTGAAAACGCATAGTGCAACATTGTAAAACCAATAAAAAGCTAATATATAATACCTATGTCCTATATGATTAAATTAACGTAAATTTATACCTTACATAATGCTTCTTTTAGTTTTCGAGTGTAGCGATATATGTATTAGGTGTACAATGGTGTGTATATGTTTTTTTATGTATATCTATATCTATAAAGTCACTATTTGTATATACTTTTTGTACATAACAAAAAAAATTCTTTCGATAGGGTGGTTTCATCTAGAAAATTGGATAAACTTGTACTTTTAGTTAAGTCAAAAGTAAAATATTGCAATAATACATAAAAATAGTTAGAAAAATAATACAGTAAAAAAAGAATATTTGTTTAATATCAGTGTTTATCAAAGTGTTTATCAAGCGATTTTCTTTCGGATATAATATTAAAATATTTCGGTTCTTTTTAAACATATATACTATTAATATTTATTCTCGAACTTGATATTTTATTATAGAATTTTAAAATTTAAATTTTGGTAAAATTGGATATTTTTTAACGACAAAATAACGATTTTATTCTTCCAGTTTTAGTACAACAAATAAATTAGATCATATCTTTAGAAATCGAAGCTGACACATTACTTCGGCTCAGAATCATTTTTGTATGTTTGTATATTTATGTTATAATTTATCGTTAAATTCAAATTGAACACATCCATTACAGTGCCCTCAAAATATAAATACATATCTGTGTGTACGCGTGTGGCCTGTAGATCTAAAAGTTTCAACCTCACTTTTTACAACTTTTATTTTAGGAAATAATTAATTTTTATTACTTATCAGATTAATCGTTTGAGAAATACAATTAATTAGATTGTATTTACAACACAAGCTCTATTATTTCAACCAACATTTATAATAGAATTAAGCACTTTTTTTATTAAAATAAAAATTGAACTCAAATCGGTTTAAAAGTGAGATTAGCACTTTTAATATCTAAGCCACGAATCCACAGATATATATATATAATTTAATAATATTATGTAGTAATAATAGATTAATTCTAATGACATAAGCCTAGTGAAGATGTTTAAAGACTAAAGTATATTATAATATTTTCTTATTCATTACAGTAAACACATATTTAAATAGATATTCTATATGCATGCGTGTAAGTTCGGAAGTATGAAAATGGTACTGAACAATCACATTATTTTAAGCTAAAACATAATTTTGAAACCAAACTATTGTATTCAATAAATTGACATGAAATGATTCTAACCAGACGGTATAATTATTATTTTGAGAATTTGAGCTATATTATTATAGTATAAAAAATTCATTTTGACACATTCCACACATGTACGATGTACTTACCTATATAATATATAAATATTATATTATATTAATATAATATAATGCATCTAATAAAAAAAAATAAAACGCAATAACGAAACTAACCACTTCAAGTTTTCGTACTTTTGTTTTCAACGACAATATTTTAAAATTGAAATTGGTTAACATATTCTATACAATATCGTTATTTTTTTTATCACTAAATTATAAAAAAACATTTTTAAAACATAAGTGTACCTCTGTGCTATAGTTAAAATATGCTAAACGTATGATTGACTTTAACATATGTATGTGTTTTTTATTTGTAATTTATAAAAACAAGACTTATTCTTTTTACCAGGCTACAGACTTTGAAACAACTATAGTTGATATAATATACTATTAATAGATAATAATAATATATTTTATGGAACTAATATTGGATCAAATAATTTAGAAAACCAACACCTAAACTTTTTTTAGCATTTGTACAATAAAAATTTCAAACGAAATATATCATTGTAGAATCACAATAATTGTGTTCTCCCATAAATAATACTATACAAATTATTTTATTTATATTATTTATAAAATGATTGTTAATGTTAACCCAGATTTGAAATAAGTAAAATTGTTTAATATTTTTAACAAAAACCAACTACCTATAACTACATTTAATCATAACGACGTACAGTGTAACATAAAAATTGTTTTATTTTTTAAAAATCGTATATTTAAACGTTTTCCACTGGTTAAATCTGTTATTATACGATCTATTAGTATTCTTTATTATGTAATTAGGTAGTTGAATTCTGAATCATAATAATTTATGAGCATATTATGTAGTATTTACACTAAAGAACCTATAGAGCCTAAGAAATATAAAAAAAAAAATTTTAATTTTTTATATTAAATTTAAATATATATATATAGGCTCTCTAATTTACATCATTCACAGGCCAAACATAATATATGTATAATGTATCTCATCGTGTACCATAGAGGTAGTCACAAACGTTTTATTAGATCCACACAATCACTTTCAACTATTGATGGGGGTCGTTTAATATAGGAATTCAAAAACTCTTATTGAAGACGATCCATTCACGATATATTATCAATAGTTACTTACAATCTATATAAGAACATTTGAACATTATTGATTAGTGCAAAGTAAATCACAAGTTAGCTTTAATTTTAAAATTCTTAATCAATTTCGATATTATTCATACTAATATCGTCTTCAATTTATTAATTATAATTATGGCACTGTTAAGAACTCTAAAATGTATTATGAAAAAAAAAGTATTTTCTATGTGATTAAAGGTCAATTGTTGACAATTTTATAAAAACTCCATCAAAAATCTATAAATTGTATAACATAAAATATAAAATATCATAATATATACGTATATACGATCACATAATTAAATATGTATTATAAATATTGTATTGATATCAGTACGAGTAAACTACTATATTATTTTAAATTATACAAGTTAGTATAAACGCGATGACGCTTATGCGAATTATGAAATTTAATATAGTTATAACCAGTACATAATGTATCTATAACGTACGCTTACAAACCAATCGTTCATAATGGTGGATCGACATAGTTTACTTCTAGACCTTATATATTTAGAGAGAGAAATTCTGATAAAGAAATATTACAATTTTCTATACATTATGCATAGTTTTTAAAAGATAAAAATCATACTATGTTTAATGTTTGTAGGTCTATAATAAGAGATGAATCATTAAAAATTGTTTTTAAAAATTTGATAATATGTATATAGTACAATATCGACGACGATAATGATGGGCTATCATATTATGAATGCATACGTATGCCATATAATATTATGTACTGTAATATGTATAGTATTGTATCAATTTTAAAATATTAAACTTAAATAGTCTCCTAGTAAATAATCATCATTATTATGCGTCATAGGTATTATGAACATCAGAACATTGATATTTTACGCATAATCAATGTTTGAGTTAAAAAATTACCATAGAATATAGATATTATAAAAAATTATTTTAAACAAAATACAACGTATACTGTATGTGTCTTTGAGCAATATATTTTTTTTAAATATGAACTATCTTTAAAATCGACATAATATATTAAAATTCGTGGGTAAAGACTATTCTAATTTCTAGTTACAAGCATTGAAACTCAAGACTAAAGATGAACAAATAGTTATAAATGCAGGCGACGAGTATTAAGTATCATTACGACTTGTAGCCATATTATAATGTTATACTGTTGAAAATTTAAATAACGTGATATTGTCGCATAGGTAGGTTAAAAACTACAAATATGTGAAAAAAACACTGATAACCGACACGGTGTCAGTGCGATACTATACGTTATCAAATTCTATCGGTTGAAGTCGTCCACCCATATATGTGCGGTAGTGAATGTTCACTGACCCTATCCTACAGAAACAAAATATACATGATAATAGTATATTTTTTTGAATAGTCGCGTGTATAAAAAAAATAATAACACAACACATTATTATTGAACACCAATAATATATATACAAATATGTACCCATGTATTTGTTACTGTTTGTAATTTGTATCCGAGGTATATACTACATTCAATAATAAATTAACATAATACAAATAGACTTTAGATTTCAAAAGACCAAAAATTCTAAGACAATAAACAGATAAATTAAAATTACACCCAAATACGGTAAGGTAAAAATGATAGGATTATCCTAATCCTTTAAATCTTTTAAATTATTTTTTTAATGATATATAGACATACAGTAAATAAAATATTAAATAATTCAATCTTAAATTAAGATGCATAGTAATAATTATGTTGTACAAGAACTACTAAGTGTACAATTAATTTATAGTATTTTTTTAATACATATATATGTATATATATATATGTATACATCGTAGAAGATTCTGATTTAATTTATTTATTATTTAGCGATTTTTTTTATTTTTATATCAGGTAACAATATAATATTAATTCTTTTGCAGACAAGTAATTCTTTTTATATATTTTGGTGATAAAGGAAATAGCATAAATGTTTGCTTATAAATTAAACCAATATAATGTTTTTAACATTTAAATAACTACGTATTGAAATATCATAAAAATACGGAAACTAGCAATCTACAATAAACTACCTACATGAATTTAACAATATTCATTCAGCATGGACTAATAACTGTTCATTTATAACAGACAACAGTTATACCTATAGTGACTTTTTTCATAATATATATATATTATTAAGTTGTAACTAATAGTCAATAGTTTTATTGTATACCGTATATAATAATATAAAAAATATAAAGAGCATTAAAAGCCGTTTTAAAATTTTAAAATAAATTATAGAAATTAAAACAAAACAGTTTTTTTTTTCCAATTCGATTAAATTAAATTAAATAACTTTTTTCATATACATTACCACTTAAGACCTACACTTACCACCTAGACTTAACAATCAAATGCCCATAAGATGTTTGCTTTTGCACAACTATTGTATAATATTGTTAGCAGTTATACTGTATATTTATAATAATATTTCATTATGGTATCAGTATGTAGTAATATGATCATATTAAATAAATGTGTATCGTGTATCATCAAAATAACATTTCCAAATCAATCCCTTTTTTTTCTAAAAGTCATAATGACTACTTTTTTTTACTCCTCGTTTGATTACTTTTTATTTACATTATAGGTATGTTAGGTAGGTACAACTCTAATAATTCATAATTCATAGCATCGATACACACTCAAACTTATAGAACATACTACTTTCAGACTTTCTCCGCGTTAGCCTACGTATATACACATCCATTCTAAATGTATTTCTTCAATCGATTCTGATAAAGCTGTAGGTAGTTAATAGGTATATAGTAACTAATCACTGAACAATTTTCACGGAAACACCAAATCTACTACTGTAATACTGCTGGAGATAACTAGGAAAATTTCTAGCTATAATTATTATGTCTCAAAAATTATCCCTATATAATAGCGTATTATTTAAATAATATTATTATTTGACAACGTGCAGTCACCTCGAAGTACATCACTGTGTACTCATTGCACGACTTATATTACAAATATATATACACATTATTATATTATGTACGTATATTGTACCTTTCGTTATAAACACTAGTATTTGTAATCAATGATAACAATACATATTATAGCTAATACCTATATTCATATAAATAAAACAGGTTAAACGTTTTTTTTTTTTTGTTTTCCAAACAAATGCGTCTCTCTGTATACTTTTTAATAACGACGTCGTTGTGGTCTACTCAATAATATATTTATTTACATGTGCATAGAACAGACACTCAATGCATATAGTCGACTTTCAAGTTATTTTCTTGAAAGTCGGGTGTGTGCTTTTGTCTCTGGTCTTTGAAATCGTTGAACACGGTCGAACAGCGTTTATCTCTCTTGCAATGACCATGAAAGTATGAACGTGTTAAACAATTATACCATAATAGGCGATTACAGTACAACACATAACATTATTGCACAATAAAATAAACGTTTCCATATTCCACCCCTTACCACATAAATCAAAATCTAAACAAAATTATTATGTCTCCATATATATATATATATATATATATATATATATATATACATATATACATTTTTTATTTAAATGAGNTATATATATATATATATATATATATATATATATATATACATATATACATTTTTTATTTAAATGAGTGCAATAATAATTGCAAGAGTATATAACAAAAAATAATTCACAATATTATTATTATTATTATTTAAAATAATCCGCATAATCTTATAGAGTATTATACTATCAATGTTTCTATAGTCAATATTTTAGGTACAAGATTTACCTACACTAATAAAATATAAAAAATAATCACAATTTTTTTCTCACTTGTTTGATTGCCACATCGATTTTACGATTATCTATACACCTTGTAGTCCCAGTAATCGTACAAATATCCTTGTATTTAATAAAATACTGATTGGTTCACTAAAAAAAAAAATCACTTTGTCATTCAATCTGGCAAAATCGCCGAATGTTTCTGATAACCTTTAATAACGGGAAACTGTTTCAGATAACTCAAGTGGAATCGCCGGATGACGCTTCTGGGTTAGCGCATGTAGCACTGTCACTATAGGATGCAAATATACCGATCCCGTTATTATTTGAGTTGAGGTTCAGCAGTAGAGTGAACTTCATGATGTCTCACCGAGGGGTGAGGGCACAAGGCTTAGTAAATTATATATCCGTCGTTCTGACATCAAGCATTTGAAACTCTGAAACTTGGTACAACTTACAAGCTATATTATATTATGAGCCATGAATATTAAACTATACTATTGTTACTTATGTTTGCAGGTCTAAAACAAATATAACTATTGTGATCTAAATTTATCAAGGGATAGAAAAAATCCCATATTTGTTTTTTTTTTTATATACATATATAATAATGATAAGAGTCGTGTGAATGAGGAGACTTATAGCTATTATGTATGACGTGTTCTCATCACATTTTCGATTGTTAGCTTCGTTAAGTATAGTATTATATACTTATTAGTTATTATATACATAGAATCAACGAGTACAACAGTATAGTTTTTAAGCAGTTTACTTGAATTAACAACACGGTAATAACGAATAACGATATTTAAATGTATTAAGTCTGCAATATATAGTATATCTATATTATACTGCACGTGATTTCTGACGACTATAAAATTAACGATTTCAATAAGGATAATGACAATAGAACCTAAATACATTTTTAAAACTATATGGTGTCACTGTTTTCAAGAATAAATATATGCACGTACACCCATACAGTTTACTCCCCTCCCCCACCAATAGCAACTCAATTTAAAATGATATTGAATATAATAATATAAATATGTTTAAACTAATGTTCTAATATTTAAAAATCACTTCCTGATTAACATCCCGATCTAGTAAGAAATAAGATAAGGGAGAAGAGGGCTGGCAGCTTATTATACCTCATCATATAATGTAACTAAACCTAACCACTTTAAACTGGTATAACATTTATTAGTTTATATTTAAAAATTAAATATACTTATATTGACAATAAAAAAATTGATGGCTAAATCGTAAAATTAACAGTGTCCCTGATCAACGGACGTAAACTATATAATATAATATATTATACATTCATATAGGCATCAATAGGCATCATAGTGAATAGTATACAATAACATACATTACAGACAGCCAGTTGTATCTAAATATATTACATATATATATGTGTACACGGAATTTTTTTTCCGCTTGATTATTGCTTGAAACCGAAATCTGAAGCCAGATATAAAAAAAAAAAATATATTTTTTTCACGTGAAGAATATGTCGAATTTATCGCGCGGTACACAGGTACATGTATCATTATTATGTCATGTGTGTGGTGTGGCGGTGATGATCGTAAAAATTATAGGACGTGACTATCGCGTGTATAGTTTTATACGATTATTGTCGCGTAATCACAACGGTTTAGATGTTATTTTTTTTCAATGTTTAGAACCTTGTAATATAATACAATACCGTTGTTTGATACGCTGCCGCCACCTTCCAATCGGTCGATAAACAACAAAACCGAATATATTATACACGTGAATAAAAATTAAACCAAGAACCTATCAATAGACCAGACACGCTATATCTTATTGCAGCCGCCAAGGGATATTTAGTGTTAACAATTCAAAACATGTTTGTATGGATCAGTGAAAAAGAAACATATCGAAGGATTGCAATCCAATGGACCATTTTTCATATAGGAATGAGGAAAGTGATAGTTTTTACAAAAAGTAAATTTGTAATATTTTTGTTTATATTTAGTATCACACACAGTGTTAAGTGCAATAAAAAAGCCAAGAAAAAAATATCATACCTATTACGTTTTCTATTAAGTATATTATGTATATTATATTATGACGTATAGTGTATACATGCGCCGGCGGACCGTTATCTTAAGATTAAAACGTTTTATATCTATTACGATTTTGTCCTTCACTCGAAAAATAAAATCACACCCTAATTATTATATCACTGCCACAACAATATATAATTACGTTATAGATCTATAGTACTTATACGCATAATACGTCATAAGTATGATTATTAGCTATTGACTATGATGTATAAATTATAGTTATTACAGATATTCTGTTACAAAATCAGCGAAAATACTGTTCAATATTTAAACATAAATCAATCAATATACACATACAATATGTCGTGAGACTATATTTCACAAGATTTTACTTTGATTCCGCAAACACATTATACCTACCATTTTATAATTATATACAGTATAATACATATATATAAATTCAATAAAATCAAATTACTTACATGTCTCAAAGGAGTATGAATTGTCACTATTCCTAAAAGAAAATGTGAAACAATAAATATTATATAATATTTATATGTGTCTCGTTACATCTTCATTGCTACTTTAACGTCGCATTATCTAAGAGGAACATTTTGGTGAGTCGAAAGTGTTCTATGGTCCACGAATAATACAAGACTGAATTAGAAGATTCGAAAACATAACTGCAGGTAAATTCATTACAAATAGTAACACGAAAACAATTTTATCAAAACTCATTCATGAATCGTACGGGGTGCTGGCGATAAGAATGCAAAGAAAACGGATGACACCGAGTGTTGTAGTAAAAAATAATAATGATCGACGTGACTATAAATGTGGTCAATGAAATGTTTCATTATGGTATCGTGTTCCCGTACAGGATCGTTGGAAAATTTTATCACCGGAGAAATTTTTATCAGTGATACCCATTACCCAATAACGTTTTAAGCTTGAGCGGTCTGACCACTCTGACCACGGTGTAAACACCACCGAGGTGCAGACCATCAATCATATATTATTTACGATGTACTCGTGCTGGCTCGCCAGGTAGATAATAGTAATTTTTGTGGTTTTTCTTCGTCCTGGACTCCACTTTCCGGTTGAAGACCGCATTACATTCAAGTGTTTTTTATTTTCGTTCTTCGCGTTCATGAATGGCATTTAGTACCATATTATGGATCTATAGATCACTTCCGGCCCGTCAAAATAGGAACAATCCTTTGCCTGATGATTACTCGCCGAACTATATGCGAGTTCAAAGTCGACCTATATAAGATTATTATTCACAGACTAAGGAGACTTATCCTTTATGCAGAAATATTATACAGTTATAAGCGGCTGTAAGACTATTATTTATGAATTAGTTTTATATTGTGTTTAAAATTTAAATATTATGAAGGTATGTTTATTCAGTTTATTGTTTACTGTTTAGGTTCATAAAATCTGAAAAACATCGATAAAATGATCGCGTTTAATAATAACGCATCTGTACGACGATTTTTAGTAAAACTTTCTATAATAAGCTCTTACATAAAAAAATAATGTTAACTTTAAAGTATTATCTATGTATCGTGCTTAATTCTCAGTTCGTTTATAAACCGGCAACGCGCATACGCCGTTTCATTTCAATAAGCTTCTGTATTGTTTGCAGGTTGGAAGCTCTGCCAATTTAGAATGATGTCAGTGTTCTGACGATCATCAAACGAATCTAACTTAACCTGATCGAACATCGCGTGAGTGTCTGCAACACTACCAGTTCGTGATATTCTATTATTGATTATCATATTCGACTGATCAAGAATCATATTTCATAACTCATAAGTCATAATGTTCAATAAAAAATGTCCAAAATAGTATTTATTTTGTACTTACACAATGAGATAATGTGCCCACTGAAGGTTTGATATTATAAATTGTTGACTCAAAAGTGCGATTGTAAGTGCCGCTTGGTAGTATTAATAATCTAATAATACCCCGACTTTTGTCAAAATATTTATTAGGTATTTATTTTTAATTGATCCAATCAAATCCAACACAAACATGATTATGGCAATCGATAATGATGACGGTTACCTGTGGTTTCCGTGCTTGGTCGGATCCAAGGTCGTTGTCATCTTCGTTGCAACTATGGTCGTTACGAAAACTGCGACATTTGAAAAATATTTTTGGGTTAAGGGCACTTTTCTTATTAAAAAAACACACGCTTATCTCGTCTCAGGTATACACATTCGAAGATATATATACGTCAAAAAATAAAATCATTTAAAAACTGAGTACTTCTAACATATGTTTTTGTCTCTGAAATCGAGTTTTTAATTTGAAAGAACGGTTTTTTTCTTTTATTCGGTGAATATCATATTTTAAAAAAATTAAGGAAACCTTTGTTTTCAATTATTTAAAATCAAAAAATCACCGTGAATATTAACTATATAAAATCAAAAACGTGTCAGTATTTCAACTAAAAATTATATTTTATTACTTATATATTTTTTCATCATTAGGTATATACTTGCTTCTCCATATTATTGATAATTTTAATTATACTTGCCTACCCATATATATTGTATCAATGAAAGTTGTAAAATTACTTAATTTCAATATAAATAAACGTTTTCTTTAATATAGGTAATGTAAAGGGTTGTACCAAATTTGTTGAGCTTTTTATATTACCGTTAATAATTAAAAAGAGCTAACAGCATACAGCCAAAACACTATTGTACATTTTAAAAATACACGATCTTCGTTATGTTGAAAAAAACATATTATATTATTCGTAAAAACACATTATCAATAAAGCTATTATTAATTGTGTCATAACTCAAACTGTTGATTCGCATAAACAAATATTTCATTACCTATATTAACCAGCTTTTTTTTTAAAAAAAAAAAGATAAGGTAAATAATAACAAAGTAATAATTTTTTTAATACATTTTTTTATTGGAATATTTTTATCAACCTCAAAAAAAAATTATCTTACAACTTAAGTATATATATATTTTTTTATACACATAATATATATATATATATATATACATATATATATATTATATTTAGTTATGTATATATATATAATATATAAGACCGTCGGAAAATACGTTGTACAACAAACTTAATAGTCGCGTTATAATATTATATTATTATAACATTTTAACTAATAATGTACAGGCTTAGTTTTATTATTTTTTTTTTTTTTTACTTTTTTCCATGTTCTTTTTTGTACAATTCGTAAATTAAAATAGTTCAACAAAAACAAAAAAAAATATTTGTTAGCCTTAAGTACCGAACCATCACAACGATAAAAAAAAATTACATAATTTGTTTAAAAGCGGAACAACGAAATTTAATACAAATTGAGCATTAAACGAAATAAAAATTATATAATAATAATTAAAAAATTAACGTTTTTAAATTAATTAGTTACAAAAAAAAAAATTACAAACTTATTCAAAATAAAATTTACGTATCCTATAAAATTAAGTTTTAGGTTAGGAATTTGTTAATTACCTTCGTGACTCGTTGACTATACTATTACAAATGGTAACAATCACAAAAGAAATGTAAAACACTGCTTCAGTAAGGTTTTCAAAAACAATATACGTCATCTACAATTTACTGAGATCCATGCGACTGACCTCTGTGTCCCTAACGCTCTCCACGAAAAAAAAAAAAGAAAAACAATAATAATAATGAAAATAAAGAGAAAAATGTTTAATAGGTACCTCTAATATTCAAAACTGCGTTATTATTTTATATTTTTCGATAGTATAATATTACTGCCCGAATTCCGATAGTTATTTATTTATTTTACAATAATTATAATTATTAATTATTAATAATGTACACATCAGTCTTGGGTACAGACAATTCACTTTGACGAGAAAAAGAAGATGAAGAAAAAAATAATAAAATACAAATTAACGATAGCTGTTCTACCTATTTTCCTCATCTCGTCACTCGCGCTCAAAAATATTTACATGCGTTACACGGTTACGGGCAATAAAACCGCACGTATACACTCGGTCCACAACTTAACACCAAAACTTAATTTAATATACTAAAATATTAGGGAGGTATAAATGAAAAAAAAAGAAATTAATAAACAAAGGATTGGAACGAGACGACGATGAGACACATACACGTTGACATTGGACAAAAAAACGTATAAAACACATTTATAATAATAATAATAATTATTATAATAATACAAATAATAATAATAATAATAATGATTTTAAACAGCGTAAATTGGCGAGAAAATTATACAGTGGTCGTCGACAGCGTTCGCTGTGCTGTGTACGTCATCACAGTTAGCTCGCATTGCAAGGTAGGTAAATATAATATACACAAATATCTAATACCAACAGCTGGTATATACCTAACCTGGTATAATTATAAATATATAACATAACCACACGTGACACAGACGACACGACGACAACGACGATATTAATATAATATGATGAGGAATACCGTGCGTAGGCGTTTCACAAGTATTATTATTAATATACGGTTTTCTGCGTACCAATAAACGTACGACAATATTATTATGACATTATGCATAACATTACACTATACATAAATACAAATATTATTACGACACACGCTGTACGGACCCGCGAGGTGGTGTGCCTGCAATGTGGGTACACATTTATCATAAAAAACGTATGGTCGCATTGTGTGTGTGTGTCGCTGCTCGTCCGTCACCCTGTGCACTATACTACTGCACTTTGTCCTTCATGCCGTGCAACAGGTGTTCGGACATGATGGACGAAGGACTCGGCTGGTGCGAGTAGTTGCGTATATGGTGCAGCGAGATCAGCTGATTCGGGAACCCGTTGGGCACGGACCCGACGGACGGCGGCTTCATGTCCATGGGCCCGGCCATCGGCGACAGTTGGTGGCCGTGCGCGCCCAGCTGCTTGGCGCCAGGGAACGACAAGTGGTTGTACGGCATGTACATGGTCTGCTGGTGGTGCTGCTGGTGGTGTGGGTGGTGCGGGTGATGCGACGGTGGCGGCGGCGGTGGGTGCGTCGGCAGTCCGAACGATTGAATGGGCGTGAACGCGGACGTGCTGGTCTTGGGCACGGACGACGCGTCCGACAGGTACTCGGAGGGTGCTGTGGGTAGGTGGGCGCCGTGCCTGTTGGACGGCTGGTCGTCGGCGGCTACGGAAGCCGCGGTGCTGGACGGTCCGCCGGCGTTCAAGTCACCGGCAGTCGCGACTCCGCCACCGCCGTTGGAACCGCCGCCGCCGCCGCCTCCTCCTTGCATGCACTCTTGCTGTTGCTGTTGCTGGTTGATGGCTTCCACCAGGTTGTTGGCCGTGTCCGGTGACATCTTGCCCCAGTACGCGCCGTTCTCCAGGGCCACGCGAGGTATGCCGATGATCGGCGGCCGCTTGTCCATCCGCTCGGCGTGCTTTTGCATGTGCTTGGACAGGTACGTCTCCTGCGTGTACGACTTGCCGCAGTACTGGCATATGTGCGTCTTGAGGTGTTTGGACTCCTTGTGCTTGGGTATGTGCTCGAGCAGCGACTGCTCGTCCTGGAAGCACTTGTAGCACGAGTTGCACTTGAACGGTTTGTCCGTCTGGTGGCACCGGGAGTGCGACTGCAGGTTGCTGAGCTGCGAGAACGCTTTGGTGCAGCCCGGGTGCCTGCACTTGTACGGCTTGTCGCCGGTGTGCGTGCGTATGTGCTGCTGCAGGTGGCTGAGCTGCGTGAACCTCCGCTGGCAGATGTCGCACCGGTACGGTTTGATGCCCAGATGGATGCGCGTGTGCTGGCTCAGGTACGAGCTGTTTGCGAATGTTTTGTTGCACTGATGGCATTTGTACGGTTTCACGTCTTTGACGTGCAGCTGCGAGTGCAATTGCAATTCCGACTTGGACGCAAATATCTGCTGGAAAAAACAAAAAAAAAAAATGTCTGTTAATAACAGAGTTCATAATATTATCAAGGCTGAATAAGTTGTAACTATAATAGTACTGCTAAACTGTTAACCGTTTATTATTTCTACATTAGGAAGGTACACTGCCAGTAGGTATACTATGGGGATTAAGACCAATTAAATTATCTTATACAATTATAATTATACCCATTTATATTTAAATAATAGTCTTATTTTACGTCACTAATTATAATACAATGTAGAAATTATAATTGATAACTAGTATAAAATGGATTATTTTTTTTGATTATTACACATTTATTTTAAATTAATATAGTACTTTATAGGTACCTATTTAAATATATTATGTATAAAATTAATAAGTTTTTTGCTTTATGAATTATTATTATATACATGAAATTGTATAATGAAATAATTAACGTAACGCAATGGCAATGAAAAATAATAGAGTGAAAAACTATAATTTAAAAGATATGTAACTATTAATTATTAAGTTACTATAGCTATTTAAAATATATTATTTTTTAATTCAAAATTAAAGTTAGAGATATTTTTGTTGTAAGTTTTCAGACTTAATCCCCATCTCCCAACCTCACCAGCTATTTATATGCTGTGTATGAATTATGATATTGATATATACCTAATGAAATATGTATTATACATGATATTGTTTCGTTCTCCGATCGTTACTATAATTTATAAAATTAAAATTATTCTAAATGATTACTGTGAGTCTGCACGCGTTATACCGGTTACCGCAAATGCACAGGTTGGCCACCACTATATTATATTATACTACCTGCAGCCGTGGGCGTTTATTCGTATGCCTAATATTATTATACTGGTTTGTGTTGCCACCCCTCTTGGCCTCTCCGGACCAGACACAATACGCAACGGGTTACGTCGGGCAAGTATCCAAAAAAAAAATCCGTCATCGTCGCGGTGCTCGCATTGAAAATAAATAAATATATATATATATACCTACACTAAATGAGATAGAATTTTCACAGCTAAGGTCAAGGCGTCCGAATATAGACTACACGGGCCTCGAAGGATTTTCAGATAGAGGTCTATTGGACGGGGTCCAAAAGCGCGTAAAAGGGTCTTGTTGCACGTACGTCACCGCGCGTCCAACAAATGTCACACGTACACGTCGACTTCGTAGGGCGATAAAAATTCCACAACAATCACAACCCGTTTACATTATTTGTTGCGTTGGGACCAGGTCCCGTAGAGACGTACCTAACGGGGGGTTGTGTGACACGGGTGTTTACACACACACACATACACATTACACACTCTACCCTGGTCATAAATAATCGCATGTTGCCCACTATATAGCCTTTGCAACGACGTCCGGTATTCTCTTGTCAATAAACATCTGACGATAACAACGGTCGTGTAGTAAGCTATAAATTATTATTATCATTATAGTATTGGTGCTTACATAATAATAATAATGAAATAAAAAAAGGTCCGTCAGGATCGATGAAATCCGCCGAATAAAATCGTATGATTGATTTCCGGTTTCGACTAAAAAACGTCATCTCGCACCGATGAAATACCTACTTTGTAAATAATAATTTGCATATTATATTTTTCGCTCGCTCGAGGACAGTCACGTTATAATGATAATCTATAAAACCACCGGCGGCAGTGGCGAATTAATTATAATAATAATATATCATGTAATTATTATAATATAGTCTAACTATTTACGACATGTACGACGACTATGACGACGATTATTGCTACTACCGAACACCCGCTGTAGACCTGTATGCGGAATTATTGTTGTTTTATTATTATTCCTATTGCCTATTAAACGTATCAGTTAAAGAGCGTGATAAAATACATTAATATACGTTTATAGATATATTAATATTTCCGACAAAACTAAAACGATTCCGGGTCATATCGTGACCCACTGGCGCGCAACACATAGGTACCTACGTCGTTCGAGACCAAGGCCAACCGTACGCGGCGTCGATGGAAATATCATAATAATAATACGTAAGACCGCGGCGTGTATTATGTGTGTGTTGTTATCATCCACGACGACGACAGTGCAACGCGTTATCACGGGAGCCGCCAGTCCGACCTTGGCCGGCACGTAAAATTCAAGGTCGTCCGAATCTGTGCGGTGTGCGTGTGAAATAGTAAAAAATCTCTCGAAAATGTATAACGTTTTGTACGCGCGAGTATAGTACGTTATGAATATAATTATAACGATGGAAAAAAATCGAAATCTTGACAAAGAAACGGATCGCCGACGACCGTAGCTAACATGGCGGTGTAAAACACACACACGCGGGTCGCACCGCCGCCGTCGCCGCCGATGATTATCTCCGCACCCGCACCCGCCGCCGACCATCGGATTTATTCGCTTGTCTGTCTGTCCGTTTTCTTTTTTTCATTTTTTTTTTCGGGGGGTCCGAGATAGGCGCATACGCCGCACACACAATCGTCGACGGGTCGAGTGTGGACCGGTTTCGGCGCAACACACACGCGAGACGCGTATACACACCATAATATTATATACCTCTATAATACGTAACATCGTACATAACTATATATAATATGGAAGAGGGTCCTGCTCGGCCGATTAGAGTGTGTGTGTATGTGTATGCTAGAGCGGTATATAAGTAGACGTGAATTTTTTTTTTTAAAACGTGCGCCCGACAACGCGTTAGGGTTAAAAGAGAGACTGGTGCGTGCGACTAAAAAACCGGGTTTTCAGCTGCTGCTACCATCGATCGAGGTGGACGCGATAAACATCGACGGCGGCCAAGTGCAGTACATTATAATAGTAATAATAATAATACGTAGTAAAAAGAGTTTATTTTTCGAAAATCCGATCGTCTTTTACGATAATAACAATAATAATATATCGGTCAGCCTGCTATATTATAATACGCATATTATGATATACAGCGTGTGATTATAATTTTCAAACATAACTCGAGCAAACAAAAGAGACACAAAACCCGTCGGTCGTGGTCGGCGGCGAAATAATACATAATACTATTCTTAATAATATTGTTCCGTTTCGGAATTACACTCATTAAGTCCACGTGCGCGTTCTTCGGCACACGCGTTTGTTAATTTGCAATTAATTTACACGAGCGAAAACATGACGGCTCATTATATAACACACTACAACATAATATTAAGTCGGGGCCTCGGTAACTTCAGAACTGAACACGACGAGATTTTAACACGAGGAGCGTTTTGATTAGAAACGATCAGAAATAATTCTAGTTATCGGGTGGAGCTTATGAGTATTTTTATTATGAGTTTCCTTCAAATGTATTATTATTATGATTTGGTAATTATTACTCACCGACTACGAGTTAAAAATTATGTATTTATGTATGTATAATATGATAAATACACTTTATACCACTCGGATATGACGACAAGTATACATGCAATGCCATTACGCAGGGTTTGCACTTATTAGTTATTACATCAACGATAAATAGAAATAATCGAAAAGCACTATAGGATTAAAAACAGGTTTGAAAATGATGGTATACTAGTCGTCGATTTAATGATTCTCGGTCGATGCAAGATTGATTTTTTTTTTAAATGTTGTACCTACGTAATAATTATAACACTATAGAAACCATTAATCTCATGAATAACACACATATTCGTTTTGTATGTAATCAATCAATCATCGTTAAGTTATGAAATTCTTATTATCAACTAAAACCCTTATTTTAAACAATGATATTTGCAACTTAAACGAGTGATGTCAGTCCTAAGACTGTAATTCAAAAGAAAATGAGTGTATACCTGAATATGTACTTAAAAAATATTAAATAAATGTGCCCTTTTAAATCCCTCAGCCAATGTCGACTGATTGATTCGAGTAAATACAAACATTACATTTTTTTTAACCAAAGTGAAGTAATTCGAACATAACCTTTTTTAAAGCTGAGTGCAATATTGATCGAAAATATAAGTGGAGTAAGACCAGTTAATCCACCACGCAGTAGTTTCTAGGACATTTGGAAACCAGTGCATAAATCCCATGTGTGCAGTGCATATTATATACGTTTTTATATAAATATATTTAAAATATAATGTAATATACATTGTATAGTGGCCACTCGCTGTAGTGTATAGTTTACCGGTTTTTATTCAATGCAAACGAACTAAAAAACGAAATCGCAATAAAAAATAAAAAGTGTCGTCGAATTTCGTAACGGGTTTGACGTTCGCTTTTTTCGTAAATAAGTCGCCGCAGGAAATATAACATAAGAGACGAATCATCGCGACTTTCTATTGAAGCGATTCAAATGTACCGCCACGCCGCCGTTGATCAGCGTCCCACACATCACTGCAGCTATTGCTCTGCGATGTAGAGTAACGATATTATATTATAATATTAGTTTAGTCACTATTGCATTTCATGAGAATATCGAAAGGGAAAACACGTTTTTAAATATAAAAAAAAATAAAGACGATATTAAACCGTCCGACAAAGAAGTTTCCATCGCCGTTGTCTAAAATATAATATATACATTCACGCTTTACTTTTTGCGTACCTATAATAATATATATGCATACATTGTGTATTCGCAACACTGCGTGTTTTTGATATTTACGTATTTCGTCATACTATAGGAACAGTGAAAAAATCAAATTTCAAATAAAGTTATGTAATCTTTTCCAAATCCTAGATCAAAGTCGCTTAAACATATTACAACGCGCCTATATATAGCAGATAGCTATATATTCACGCGAACGTTTTATCGAGATTTAACAGGCCAATTCACGAAAGACGTAGGCAAACATAATGTAAAATATTTTACAAAAAACAACCTGTAGTTACGCCTAAAATCTGTTTTTTCGAACACGATATCATAGACGTCCTATTACCAATCACGTGGTCGTCGTCGTCGCAAACCGTAGAGCCCAAGTTGAACACGCTACCGCGTTGCCAGGCACGTCGCTGCGAATAAAAATACGACCCGCGATTACGCGGCAACCGACTTGACTTGGGCACTCCATCGCAGCGTATAGTAATAATAATAATGACGAGTAGGTAGTAAGTCGTCCGTAATCGCGCGTAATATTTAAACGGAATATTACTGTGAATTAGTAAGTATATTGAAATGACGCGACGGTCGTCTGCATTGAAACGGCGTCTCAACAATATCCATATGATGTATAATTATAATATATGATAATTATTATTGTATTTTACACACGTGCAGTTCGCCGCCGTCTCGGATTATCTGCAAAGCCTCAGGTTCGAGACAAACGCATTTAAAAAAAGACGCACGTCCGTCCAATCGAGCAGCCGCGTTCGTCGCGCGCATACGGAGAGGTTCACGCGGCGGACGGCTGTCTGCAGCGCGTTTACAATAATATTATAATATTATATACGTACCGCACGGCGGCGGCGCGCGCGCACTGATGTCATGTCCAAGGTCGGTCGCGGCGCGCCGTACACGAAATAGGTACGCCGCCGCACAGCCGACACGCTCGTCGTCGTCGAACGCGTTTGATTTGTCTCGCCGTAGTATAATATTTTAGTAATGACTAATAATAACAATAACTAATAATAATAATAAAAATATATTGTACGCGAGCTCACTTTATTATAACAATATTATAATAATAGTCGTTAAAACGCCGTCGATGCGGCAACACGCCCAATCCGAGTGCATGTGCACACTATGCCTACTAATAATTTATTTTGTAATCTATACGAGCACGGCGGTAAGTCGACTCCAATCGCTGTTTAAATCCGTACCGCGTGATATATTATATTATTATTGCAGCGATACGGGGGGGGGGGGCAATCGCTATGATCGCAGCCCATAAAAGCGAATGACGATCGGTAGAAACGGTGCTTGTACGCGAAATAAACAACTTATTCTCGTAAATCGGAAATATCGGATGTTTGAGATTGTATAATAATGTGGACACTCGACAGCTTGCTGCCTTACGACACTTGGGCGTATCGCGTATACAGACGACTCGAAACGAAACGGGCAAAAGCGGTAAAAACGCGCCAAACTTTAATATACGTATATGCCCCGTACCCGCGGGGAAAAAAATCACGATAGCAGTGGCAATCGCTCTGTATGGTGTACGTTTAAAAAACGTAAACGCATTAGGCCTCTTCTACGGGGCAGAGTTTGGCTGCGATGGAAACGCGGAGGGAGGGGACGGCTGAACGAAACGAATTCCGACATTCGGGCGGCTATGCACAACACACGCTGTATGTGCGCACCCGGCGCGAGTCCGTTGCTGCCGCCACCGCAGCCGCGGGCGGCACACGCACACACATTCGATATTGAACAGCGACAAGCTACCTGTGTGCGAGTACGTTTAAAAATGTCTGTTAAAAAACAAAACGAATAAACGCTGAGGCGGTGTCCGGCCGACCGGCTACCGCTGCACCGGTGGTGGTCTATATAAGTACTTCAAGCGACAACGATTTAAGCCAGCAGCTGATAACGATTTAATTTACGTTTTGTTTTTATTTTTAACACATATTCTCCAATAGTAACGCCTACATTGGGTGATGGGTACTATAAATTTCGCGGTTCATCCCGAAATATGTATACTGTTGATCTATATAAGTAACTTTACTGTACGCACCCATACTCGTATTATCCAAAAAATATTATACGGTTATAACTTATAATAATAAATTATATACAAGTTGGTGATTTACCGAGTATGCTCACCCCCATCTTTTTTGATAATGCAGTTTTTCATAATCTGATTTTTGGAATTTTCTAATATATCTTAAAGATCATAATTTCAGATTCTTGAAATATTTTTTTACTACAAAAGGGAATGTCCTGATGAGTAAACACTTCTGTTTCTAAAATAACCTCCCTTTTCTAATGCAAATTATTTACCGGATAATTTTTCAGTACCTACACTCAGACGTATCAAAATAATATATTGCGAAGATTAATTTAAAGATATAGATATTTAACTCTGTTCACTAAAGTTGATAGGTCTATGGTAATGGATTTGAAAGATACATGGTACAATAAAAAAACGGGGGTTTTATTTAAAATAATAGAAATTTGAATCAACACGACACTAATAGGTACTAATAGTAATACAAAAAAATCTCAAGAAATTGAAAACGAAATGATAATAAAAAAATTCCAAAAATTTAAATTTAAGTAAATTATTAATAAATGAAAAAATGAACGTGAGCATAATATCCTTTATTATTATTATCATATTATTAACACGAAAGTTGACGGGGTATTACTCTGCTGTAATGATCGGGAGCAGCGACCTAGTCGACCGCAAAATGTCTAGTTCTAAAATGAACTCAAAAACACACAGACGATTAGTAAAAAAAAATTTCAAAAAAAACTCTCGCACGGTCACGGCAATAATTGATGTCGCGGCATTACAACATAAAACAATAAAATTGTGCATTGCCAGCCCAAGACACAGAATTATCGAATATTTTTTTTCCGGGACGTGCGACGGATGATGGGTGACCGATGTATTGAATTATAAATATAGTATTATGCAAATTACAACATTGGAAAAATCGAATTTCACGTGCGTACCCACTGACCATTCTTTTATAATTAAATAATAATAATAAAAAAACGACAGACCGATAATTCCTCCAATTTAGCGGTCACGCGTGTACACGTGCATGGGATATAGGAAGCAGGTAGATAAAAAAAAAAGGGGTTCTATACTTCTATATGCCTAAATATGTATACGTGTGATGGTATATATAAAATGTATATGTATTCAGTATATATATAATAAACATAAATATACGTAGAGATATATGTTATATTTATATGTACTGTAGAACGAAAAGGCTTCAGGTTTTTTTATATTTCTAATTCAATTAAATTCGACCCGTTCTCGATTTGAGGGGTTACAAAAAGCGAAAAAAAATCAACGGTTCGTAAATAATGCACGATGACAATCGTAGGTACGCGGGCATACTAACACACCGGTTTGTCCGGCAGTGCTAAAAAAAAATATATATAATAATAATCATTTTTCGTCCCCATACCACTAGCGACCAACATCGATTATGTAACACGAAACCACGATTCATGGTGTATATTTGGTGGCTCATCGTTAAAAATTTAAAAATACCAAAAATAAAACCAAAACTAAACCGGATAAAGCTACAAAACACGTCGTAGGTGTTGACCGCAATCTCCGATTATTATTTAGTATATTATATCGTATTATTATCATTATTTTTATCCTCGATAACTATAATGCATAATTTAAACCACCGAGTGCACCGTTGCAAAACATCATACCAAATAATGACGCGACTATAATAAACATAATATTCTGCTTAGCCGTTTAGGCTTATATACATTATTATATCCATATTATAAATAGACGAGGCGTGGTGAACACGAGGCGCGCACATTTTTATTTTAATTGAAATTAAAACACTTCTCGTACGTATACCTACTTTTATCTTTTTTCTCCCGGGTGCAATTCTTTGCGATAACCGGCGTCGGCTAATTGAAACATGTTACAAACAATATAGGTGTCCGGTGATAGGTAAAAAGACACTCGTTGGCGGCAAATAGCGTAAAAACGAATTTCTCGCTCTGAGGATTATCATGAATGTCCGTCGCTGATTTAATTTGTATGCTTTTATTTTCAAAATTAAACGCGTTTTATTCCATACACACAGCAAATGTAAGGAAAATAACCGAAAAACGTGAAATGCGTTTTCGCAACGACCGTGTGATAATTAATAGTAATAGTACATTTAAAGAAGAATTTCGTCGACGAATACTACAACTTAGATACAATGTACAATATAATATGTTTAAGTATACTATAACTATACTGTACTATACTATTACTCGGTATATAAAAACGTCAGTAGAAATTGATTTTTATTCGAAACATAAGAAAAAACAATTTGTTCACGTGACACGTACTAGTGTAATACTAATAAATAATAATGTACTTGCTGTCATCCAGTTTAAAAGAAGGCATATTATTATTGCGAGTCGTACTCACATCATAATAATATGCACAATGTATTGATAATTAATTAAATTTACCGATAAAGCACAACAACGGATGCGTACGCGTGCACTATAATTTATATGTACCTATTAATACAGCCAAACAGATACCTATATAATAGGTGTAAAATTGCAATGATACACATAATATTATGCGCCTGTTATCGTTTTCGCATCGCACTAATGACATACGAGAGCTATATTTATAATTTTTTTCAACGGTTATTATAAGTTTTATCACACAGTCACAGCCCACAGGTGTATAATTTGTTGAGATTTTTAATAGACTTATTTCTCAGAGTTTGTTTTTAGCGTGATGGGGGTTATCGCTCGCGTAGTTATTAAAAATGATGTCGTACTTTAAAAATTACCATCGTTTAAAAAGAATAATAATATCCAATAGTAAGCGAATATCACACAACCCGACTAAAACTATTTTCAGCTCCAAACCTACCAACGACTTTGGACGTTCAATAACGTGGCGGCATCGGATATAATAGTAGGTTTTTCGTAACCATTCGTGAACTGAAATATATATTATAATAATATTATAATAAAACCGGTCTATATAATCGTGTTTTATCGCCACATAATACACGTTAGGAAGTAATTACTAATTACGAGTGATGTCTATTATCGTATATAATAATATGTACCCATTTACTATAATACTAAAATGTATATAATGTATATACTATATTATAATATATATTATACTGAAACGTTTCAATGCACCCAAACAAAACTCGTTTATTTATTATATGTATAAATAATAGTACACTACATAGTAGTAATATATTATATTCACAATCGTATCCTATGGTTATTTTTTCCGGTGATTCTTAAAATCGGCGTCGAGGGCGGATACGATCGATATTATTTAAAAAAAAAAACACTACGCACTACGATATTATTTTCAGATTATGATTTTTTGAATCAGAAGACGAAACAACAACGATAATTCATACATATATTTATATACATATATATTATATATGACGCCTTAATAAGCCATACATAAATATATATACAACTAATAAACAATCGAAACTTACCTCTGGGTTTCCGTGGTCCACACTCGACCATCCGAGACCGTCTCTACCTTTGTTCACGCCCCGCTTCCTACCGCGACCCTGTAACAACAATACGTGCCATGAGCATAACATATTATACCTATATATACGGGTTGATCAGTAGTTCGTTTTACAAAATGGTAGGAGTATTATACGTTTCATATAAATTCCACAACCGTTTTGTAACACAGATTTCTAATCAGTCACCCACTGTACCTATATACAAAAAAGAAACCAATTAGCGCAAGTAGGTAACAAACAATATACGATTTTCGATGATGATTGCCTGAGTTTAAGAAAACAATTTTCCAACGAATAAGTATTTCCGGTGGATCTGTGAGTTTTAATCAGAATTCAATATAATATAAACTACATTTAATTAACCGTTGACATAAAAAAAAACTATATACTCGTTTTCAAACGCCCCGCTCTAGTTCAAATATAGCGATTTCCATACATTGCGCACATTAGCAAAACAAATTGTGTATGGTTTTTCTTTTCCTCCGCTCTTATATATAATTCATAAGCATCGCGTCTCGCGATTGAATTTTATTATCGATAACTGTTGTTTTCCCTCCACCACAATAACACCGACCTACACCGGTCGAGCGGAAACACTTGTTTTTATTTCTTATGATAAAAAAAATTCCCGAGAAGAAAGAATCAAAATACGAGTCACCCCTTTTTTATACACAGTGCCTATATAAACGAAAAAAACTTGACCTACACGCGCGCACGTGTAATAATCGAATTCGCGCGCGCTCAGTGTTCTTATTTTCTTTTTTATTTCTTTATGAAACAACCGAGCAGAATATATAATATAATATAAGTATAATATATATGACAACAACGAACGACGACTACGACTACGACGTTTTGGGAACATTAATTCTTCGTCTATTTATACGGTTTTTTTTGGCCGACGGAGACTAATATTTTGGCATCGGCCGCGCGCCGTGGCGTGGCTGTGCGCGTATCCTTAAAAATATAAATATAATAATGTACAATACACCTATACAAAAAAATACGTCGTTTATTTTTTAATGACCCGCCTCTCCCTAATATCCACCGTTCAATTAAGTCGACCAATTTGTCGATATATACGCGAGTATATAGCCATATAGGTACTGTATGCTGCAGTGTGTGTATGTGTGTGTGCGTGTGCGTGTATGTATTCCCTGCACGTTCATTACTCCCATCGCACGGGACCCTCTTTTCGGATTATTGCACAATCGACGGCGGCGGCGGTTGCGTGCAACATACACACACATAATGCAAGTAAAAATGGAACCTAACCAAAGGGGGTATACACTGCACAGTGCACAACACAAACACTCATACAATCGGGTTTTTTGTGTTTCATTAACCCGCCACCGCCCTCTCTGGCGATCGAGCCAAAGCGCGCGCGCGAGAAGCTCGCCACCGAAAAAAAAGGGTGGAAAAAATAACCCGGAGGACTACTGCTGTGGCCGTCACCCTTTTTTGTCCGTTAGAAAAATCGCCCCCAGAGAGAGGGACTCGTTGCCGAGAAGAGGACGACGACCGCGAGACGACCGAGGTGTTTGGTCACTCCTCATCACATATCGCAACGAGCGTGTGTGTATATATAACGAGCGAGGGGGGAAATGGTAAACTACTGCAGCTACAACCCTAGAACAAATTTACCGGTTAGATTTTTAATAGCTTAATAGTTTAATAGTAATTACGAATGCATTTATTATTTGATAACGATTTTATTGACTGTCACCCAGGAAAATATTATAACCATCATTTGACGAGCCGAGATGAACCGCCAATGTCAATAAATCCGTCATTATGACTAAGTGCTCCTGTATTTCATTGACAGGGGAAAAATAACCACAAATTATGCAATAGAATGCTTATTAAATAAATTAGTTGTTTTGACGTATAGACTCAGTTATAACTTTATAAGTATACCTTTCGACTACCTCACGGAGGCAGTGGAAGAATAAAAAAAAGAATCGTAAGCAACGATAAACAAAAATATTTATATTCAAGTCGTTATGTATATTATTATTGATATTATATTTTCGATGAAGTTCATTCGAATAGAGTATAGACGATTAGTGTTTTTTTTTCACACCAATCGCGTATAATTTTGACGAGTACCTACGCAATAATAACTATACTCGGAGAGCCTATATAATTCGTCCTATATATTATGTGTTTTTTATAGTTTATTGCTGCAGAGACATGCAGGCGACGACGGCGGCGATCGTCGATGAACACGGGACCCCTTGATGACGATGATAAAACAAATATTTACGGCGGACAAACACGATATTAAAAACTCGCGCGCGTGGACGACAGCGACACTTGTCAGGTGTGTCGAGCACACGTGCAAGCATAGGTAGACATATTATATCATATATTATATTGTACACTGTACAGGTAGGTTAGGTACGTTTACGAGACGGCAGGAAAAAAATTGTCGAAGCGTTTTTGTAGACTATTTGTTTTGGGGGGGAATACTGCACGTCGGAGGATGTCACGTCACAAACCGTATATTTATAATATGCCGTGTGTGCACCGTGTGTATGATAATTATTATAATATTATATAATATACTAAGCGGAGAACCTGACGAAGCTCGTGATGTGACGACTATAGGAGGCGGCCGTGACTGATTCGTCTTGGCAGCGACGACGTGCGTGTACAATTTAACAAACTCGAAGAATGCACATTTTACAAGCTAAATCGTTGGTGGCAGTGGCAGAAGCATTTCACTGTGCAGGATTTACGGTGTGACCCGTTGAACCCCGTTGGTTATATTACATATGACACATAATATTACGTATATTATAATATTAATAATATATACGCCGCAGCAGACATCACATATGGTGTCTTTCGATCTCTCTCTCTCTCTCTCTCTCTCATTCGCCGAGCCCATTTCCTCCGCGATCAGTCGACGGAACTAATTTTGAAAATTTGCCACCGTGTTTCCCGTGCGAGCTCGGGCGCGTTTGACGACGACGAATTTCCGACTCTCGTTGCATGCGACGGGCGAGATACGATAGATCCTGCAGCCGCGCAGCGTAATAAATCCCGAATATTATGTGCCAGTTGATGGGGTAATATAATATACACTCGACATCCGACGATTCCGCCCCCGCCGCCGCAAACTATCACTGCGACCCTGGCAAGGGGGCCTCGTTCTCACGTGATAGAAGCTGCGTGTCGGCTGATACATTATTATGATGACTCGAGATTAGATGGTCGCAATAATTGTATTTTGTGCGAGTTTTATAATGTTCTCGTCCGCGATTTTTCGACTTTTTGAATTCTGTGTATTTTTAGTTATTTTTTTAGGATCGCGTAGGTACGGCGGCGGTGCAGCTCTGGGGGAAGCCCACGCCGCCCACGATCGGAACAATATCGATCATTGTCGTCGCTCCAGCGAAATGAACGCGTGTGCATTTGACGTAAAAAAAAAACCGGTTCCCGCAAGCCTTCCGAAAAAAAAAATATACACGAACACAATATCATACGCATAAACGAACACATAACGAGTATTATAATGTGTGTGTACGTGTATTGATATTGAAGACCTATATAAACGAGTTTTTTTTTTTTATACATATACCTACGACATTCTGTTAATTTCTACCAACAGTTATGGCAGATAGGTACCGGTTTTATTGACAATAATAATAAAATAATAACCCGTCGATAAGTCGATAAGCACACGAGTGACAGCGTTCAGGGAAGAGCACCTATATACCTATTTACAAATAGGTATTATAAATACCTACTATACGATATGTATAATAATATGTCTGCTGTTGCATTATTAAAAAGCATCGGACGGTCCAGTAACGAGCGGTTTAAGCTTTAACATCGTAATAGTATTATGTATTGTAACTTATAACCTACGCTTAAAATATGAGCGAGTATACAATATAGTGATGAATTACACGACCGTACGTAATTTGATCGATTTACAACGTGAATTATATCTTATTAAAATAATCAGTAAAAATGTTGACTGGTACCTTCACCTAGTTATTATGTTATATTATTATTATTATTATTATTATGTACCTACAAACGTCCATGTCACAACTCACGCCTTTTAACGAAACTTGGTATACACATGACACGGTATAGTGGTAATAAGCTTTTGCCGACAACGGCGGCCATTGTATGATAATGTTACATATGGATGAACGACTGTCGCCGCTTTATGTATATTATCATACGAGGTATGTATTGAGGTGTCGCCCGGCAGATGTATATATACTTCCCAGTTACCATTCATTTGGCGCGAACGCGCGTGCGTGCGTCTCTCTAATAACTTTTAGGTGGGCGACTATAGCCTAATTTGCATACACACACACACACACACACACATCCACATATTATTATTATATACGTAAATACGTATATAATATACTCACACTCACACTCGCAAACAAGCACACACCCGCACACACACACACACGCACATATTGCATGGCGGGCCTCTTGTATATTGCGTGCAACAGTTTTAACATGTTTCAAAACATTTATGCGCGGCCACGAGACCGTGTGCACTGTCATTGTTAGCCCATATGGTTGGTATATATATTTTATATATATTTTTTTTACATTTTGTGCGTGAGAGGAGTCTGTTTTTTTATGGTCGTATATTACGAACACGTATAATTATCGTTTTCCCTCTCCCGATATCGCCGCCACCGTCGCCACACGTTCCGACCATCCTTTTTGTCTTCGTTCGTTCGTCGTGAATTTATTACCGCACACCGGCAGCGGCGGTGGCGGCAGTGGCGCCAAATGATAAAACAACAACCGTAATAATGTTAAAGTATATTTTTTACTTTTTTCTAGACTACTGGATATAAACCTAATAATAATAATGATAATAATAATTTGACGGCGTCGCGCTTGCGCACCTTGGAGCTGCAGATACTGGCAATTAGACTACGGGTTAGGTGTATGAATAGTGCGAAACTGCGTGGTTTTAGAAACGATAAACGGAATGCTAATAATATTATTATAATTATAGGTTCGAACGAAAATTTTTCAGAGATATTTTAAGGACGCTGTGGCGTAAAAAAGAAGGATTACGACGTGGCGGCGAACGCAATAGTTTAACACCCGCACGGCCGCACGTGGTCGCTTTACAAGGTTACGACGAATGACAATACTCCATTTCCTGAAACCTATTAAATTCGAAATCGGCTAACGAGACAACAACGACGACGACGACGAAAAAAGAACCGACTACGAGATGAAATATATTTTATCTCGCCTTCTCCTCTTTATATCCTATTGCGCGTACACAATTACACTGTCTTTATTATAATAATAACGTTCGCCAAAGTAGTCCGAATCGAAACCACCGCCGCGGACGGACGGGGTACGGAATAGATTATAATGTTATATTTTTTAATTGCCAGTTTCATAACGATAACATTATAATAATGGCAATAATCATAGACATTGTCGTGAAATTCATTTCATATATATATATAAATAAAACCGGCGCGTAATGCGGTGGCGACTTTTGGACTTTCAAGAGTAAAATTATAATGGTATAATATCATATTATGTATATATATAGAGAGAATATTAAAAACTGTGCGCGTGATAAGGCCGCCGGCGACGGATTTCGTATGAATTTTATCTCTTTCCGCACGTCTCCGATAACGATGTCTACGCGGAACGAACGGGCGCGTATTTATGCTACGGCCAAACGAAAGCCGCACTGCACAGCTCGAATTTCAGCGACACTTGTCCATAATCATTAATCCCAAAATTGTGTAGTGCCATTTCGTGTTTCCGACGATTCGATCCTACTAAACACTTGGCCAGCACACGTTTCAAGGCTAATGAACTCTTCATTAGTGTGTGTGTCGCGCGTGTGCATATACTATGGCTATATAGTTACATATTGTACGCGCTGCTGTCGTTTACGTCGTGTGAGAAAACTCACAGCAAACACACACACACACACTCTCGAGGGCGCGACGATGTACAGTAGAACGGATTTAAAATGAAAAAAAAAAAATTGAGATAATATTTTGTCATAATATCATGTCGTCGGGTATACTATCTCGAGTGCACGTATGTAGGAGAGATTATAATACGAAACGTTTTGGGGCGTTACGTTCGGAGGTAAGTACACTGAAGCACGCCCGGAGTGTACAGCGCGCTTAAATGTTATAATATGTAATAATAATAGTGGAACAATATTAATAATTATTATAATATGATATTAATTGTTACTATAATAATAATATCATTTTACCGGGCCGGCCACCGGTGATAACGACGGCTGCGATGACGTTATTATTATCTGTCCGTAGCGGACACCCCGCTGCACGCCGTGACGGCGGTTCGACTTGGCAACGCTGCCGCCGCCGCGATTTATATACTTACTTACGCTCAGTGTTCCGACACACCACACACACAAACACACACAGACGAACACATTATCCTGCGGGTGCTTTATATATTTTTTTACCGCATATCAAACACGTTTCGTAAAACGTCAATATTGATTTTTTTTTTCGTGAGCGCGTGTGACAGTTGTTAAAACGTTACCTACTATACAAAAGAAGGATGAGTACGGCGTTATTTAGTTGGCACATATTATACATACATGGTTAATATGTAAGAGTATCCGAACGTGCGGTTCATCATATTTCTATTTAACAGCGAAAACAGCTTCGGTGTGCAGTGATAAGTGGCTTATACCTACTGGAATTAAGTTTTATTCTATATGTAATGACATTTCATGCGTACGAGTGTAATGTAGGTCGTTTGGTAGTTAAAAAAAAAAAAAAAAACAGTTTTTTGCAATTGTCGCACAAATCAAATGCTATGGTTTATGATCTTAGTAGTTGATGGTCTTTCAGAAATTCAGCAGTCTGCACGCACACGCGTGAGGGAGATGGACAGATGGCTTTCTTATAATAAGCCTGCAATGTAGATAACAAACAACGTGTGCGCTGTGCACCCCATTAGGACAGTGAACCGATTGCCAGAATTTCGGATTAGAAGTTTTTGTACATAACGGTATATAATAGAAAGAGTCGAAGGTGCATCACCATACATAACGTCATTATGAAGTGTATTATGCATCCGTGTATTTCTATAACGTCCTGGTATCGTGAAGTTGAGAGTTTTGGACGTCGGACGATCAATTCCGGAGAACAAGACTATACCTACCTGCCGCAAATTTGCCTTAAAAAATTTATAGTTCTCAAACAAACAACACTCGCACACAGCATAATGCCCTAAACAATGATAACGGTCGTCGTGATGTGTATTGGGTTCTTTTTTTCGGTAACCGGCGGACAACAAGAGGGAAAACTCTCGGAGGATTCGACCGACGAAATGTGTATATAACATATAATATATATATAAAAACATAATAATAATAATAATAAAGAAAAAAGCAAGTATAATTGATTATCTGACATGTTCTGGTCGCATTAGTAACCGTGCCGTGATCTCCGGATTATTCAGGTACGCATATACCTACGCGCGCATATAGGTTAGTTTTTTTTTTTTTTTTTAATGTTCCTACAATATACCAGACTCAATAGACTATTCAGCCGCGGACGAAAGTAATAGAAAGTGGCGAACAGGGAGCCGTGGCGATAATAATCGTTTTAAATACACGCCGCAACGTCATATTATTATGCTTCGGCGTTAATTGACGTGATCGGTCGAGACTGAGGACGGGGAAAATGGGCATTTAGGAAAACGCGCAGATATACAGTAGAACGGCCGAAGTGATGGGGCCTAACATTCTGCTCGAGATTCTGATGCACATCGCAGGGTGCAGTTGCAGTCTGCGGATGATCCCGCCTACTCTAGAGGGCTTCGGTCGAATCGCGGCGATTGATTTTCGTTAAAACATAATAATATTATTCATATATGATATCGGTCATCGTGTGATCGTTACCTTGTACATGGTCTGTTCATCGGCAGCGGCCGCGGCCGCGGCGGCCTGGGGTCCGTTGTGCACGCTGGCCGGCGAGAACCCATAACAGTTCTTGTTGAGCTCGTGCAGATTCGGATAGTCTGTCCCTAAGCAGTTCTCCATTGCAAAATCGTACTTCATGCCGACGGCGTACGGATTACAGCACCGATTGCTCAGCGCGGTAGCACCGGCGTAACGCGCACTCGGTCGTCGATGTTCACATAAAATTCAAATGGCCGGCGGCGCGCGAGGGATGATCGTGGCCGTATGCGGGTGTGGATATTCGGTTTACGATAATTTCTCGACGCGAAAACGCACAGCCCAGACGCATGTAAACGCACCGGGTCCACGGATGACGGTCGAAAAAATTACGAAAACTGTATCAATCCAATAACGACGATATATTATTCTTTTAAAGCCGGTGGTGAGTATAAAAAATAAACGCGGGACGGACGCACACGCACACAATAATAATAATATCACGGGGCCCAGTCGGAGCGAATAAAAAATTTTTATTTTTTAATAACTATGTTTAAAAAAAATTAAAAAAAAAAAAAAACAATAAATAAATAAATAAAAATAATTTACGTTAACACACACTGTTCGTGGAAAAGACGACGACACAACAATATTACTTTGCGGTGTATGTGTGTGTGGAGCGCGCACGCAGACACCGGTCCGTACGTGAGCGGTTCGTTTCGGCGAGTGTGCGGTTTGGGCGGCCGACGACGACGAGAACTCTCCGTCGGGTCCCCCCACCGCCGCCGCCGCCGCCGCCGACGACGACGACGACCAAACTCGCCCCGCCACCGCGCCGCCGCGACGGTCGAACGCGGCGCGCGGCGAAGGGTCTCCCTCCCCTGCCGCCCGTCCGACCGTTCCGCGCCGTGTCTACACGAGCTCGGGTAAAAAATATATATGAAAAAAAAAAAGAGAATAAAAAAACCGGCGGCGATGATGGTAGGGTGTCACAATGAGCAGCGAGCCGGACCCCCCGCCGCCGCCACCTCGTCGTCCGGCGCGACGCCGCCGCCCGTAGTTTGGGATCCATTAAAAAAATCCCATGTACAAGAGGTGGGGGGCAATGGCGAGCGGCGGCGGCAGCGGAGGGACTCGCGGCTCGGCGGCGGTGGCAGTGTCGGCGGAGGAGGCGGTTGATCGGGCGCGGAGGGGGGGGCCGGTGGGCTTTTTATTTTTTCGTCCGCGCGCGTTGTTAAAAAATAGAACCGCCGGCCGGCCGGCCGGCCAGCCGTACGTGTGCGTGTGTGTGCACCGGCAACTCAGGCGGCGGCAGCTGAAACGATCGGTAAAAGAAGGAAAAAAAATGTACTCTACACGCACACCACAACTCACACTCGCGTTATATTATTATACGCGCGCGACCGCGTGTCTGTTTGTGTTTATTTGCTAACATAAATTCATTCATAACTTTTTTTTTTTTTTTTTTATCCATCGATACATTACTACACTATACGACGTCGTGCGTACGCGCGCAAAGTCTTTTTTTTTCGCCGTCGGATTTTTTTTTTTTTTTCCCCCGACTCGTCCGCGGCGATTCCACCGACGACGTGATATTATTATTGTTATTGTTGTTATAGTTATTACTATAGTAATAATAATAAAAATAATCGTCCCGAACAGGTTGTGCGCGCCGCGCGGTGACACCCGACCGCGGATCCCAACACGCATAATATCGTCGTAATTCTATTAAAAAAAACACTATCGTTGTTTGTCTTTTGGCCATAATATCATATCATTATTATTATTGCACGGTTTTCGAATACGTCATAAGCAAATAGATTGAGTATCGTTCCACAGTGTGGAGGTCCGCTGTACGACTAATTAATAATATCATACGAGCGAGCGTCGTGAAAATCTGATCGCGGGAGACCGCTAGCAGCATTCGCGTCATATTATTATCCGACTTGAAGCCGTTTACGAGGCGCATTATCACAATAATTCAAATACTGTACAGTGTTGCTGCGCGTTCCCTCGTAACTCGGTTTCGTATCATATTATGTTATTGTAATATCGAAAAAATACCGACGAAACAGCACGGATATAGTGTTATCGCCGTAGCTGGTTGTTTATCGTTTTATCGTGGAACACAACTTTCGAGCGTTATAATATTAATGTGTACATGTATTTCGAACAAATGTGCTGCTTGTACTCGAGAAGAGTTTTCGACAATTGTGTGTCCGTGTAATTTTTTTTTTTTTCCGCCAAACGGACGTGTGCCGATAACGCTGTGGCGCTGCACGAGAACTAGAACAATGCACTTGTCTTTTATTTTATAATATTATAATTTATTTATAAGACGTACGGAAATGAACGAA
This sequence comes from Aphis craccivora, assembly GCA_009835225.1. Lineage (NCBI taxonomy): Eukaryota > Metazoa > Arthropoda > Insecta > Hemiptera > Aphididae > Aphis > Aphis craccivora. The sequence continues at coordinate 80,565 of VUJU01000004.1, forward strand.
GAACGCGGTGGACGAGTTCCACGAAACGTACAATATCTGCACGCCAAATATACAATAATATTATACGTTCGTATTGTTGTTGGCCAATTCTGATTAAATTTGAATTAATCGACAGTTTTAATATTGTTTAATACACTTATGTCACTCGCGCGGTGGGCAACATTGCCGTTCGCACACGGTAATTATGGTCCTATTGGTGGGGATTGTTATGAAGGAAATCAGGATATTGAACTAATTGTATAATTAGAAGTATAAAAATTATCGAGTATATAATTATTTATTTAAACCTATTATAAAAAAGTTTATAGTGGAGGGAAATTTGATTAATTAAAGTTTTATCATACCTGTATTATTTAACTCTAATGTTAGTTTACGCATTAGTATACTCAATCAAGACATGTTGTATAATATATTGTAATAACTGTGCACGAGCATGGTTTCTTATTCATACGACAAAAATATAACATCTTAACGCGTTTTTCCAATTAATTTAATCAAAATTACCACTCCATTTGACTTTACCGTTATTGAGTTACAGTACCAGACTACCTATATATATTATTTCAATTAGATGATTATAATATTATACCAATATAGATTTTCAAATAGGTACTTAACCTCCGTATTCATAAAATGTTAATAGGTACCACTTCAATCCAATCACAAAAATTAAAATACAATTTCTAATCTTAAACGAGTACTAATTATAATAAACGTATCGTAATGTATATAATAAAATAATTATAATCAAATGTATTTTTTTAATTCGTGCGCATTCGAAATGTCAATTAAGTGCCATCGTAATATCGTATTATACATATTATATTATATTATTAAGTAGGTATCTTCTACATAAATATACACGGGATACTATAAATTATTTCAGACCCGGTATTAGGCCCATAATAAGTGAATCGAAAAAGATTCATTTGATTTACGTAAGATATAGTAGAGCAATAATAAAGTTAACATGTGTCGTTGTCGTGCGGATGCAAATTTCCGTTTATATCGTCGTAAAAGTAAAAATTCAATGTCAATGTGTGTAAGTTGTTAGATAAATAAATAGTCCAGTAGCTACAGTCAAATAAAACGCAAAATCATATAAAAACTACTTATAGCTTAGGTACCTATCCTATGAATATCCTATAGGCTATATGATCCATGTATATAATATATGAGCAAAATATATTATACAACGGTAGGTACATTGAAATACCGTGTTTGTATTTAATTTAATACATTTTGAATAATTATAATAATAACCATTTTACTATGTTATAACTTATAATGAAAAGAAAACTTGTTTCACAACTCATAAGTAAGCAATCGTATTTACTTTCTACGCAAAATACTATTATTATTTATTATAATGTTACTTGATACAGCGATTCAGTATTAAAATAGAATCATTAAAACCATGACCTTACGTATCTTTTAGAAATGTACGATGTAGGTTCTGAAATATTATTATTGCAATGAGTTTAAGTGAGTCTAACGACTAACTGTCTAATTCGATTGTTTTATATTTTTTTGAAATCCTCATGTTTAATATAAGTCTAAAAACCTTGTAAAATAAGATATAATATATATTTGCCACTTTTTTTTTTGTATTTGTGTAGAAAACTCGTGTCAAATAAGAAAGCCTTAGGAGTCGCCCTGAAATCTGAAACACCAGAACTAAGTTATGTATAATATATATATATATATTGTGTATATTAGCCTTGATATGTCCAAGGACATTTCCGCTTCGGGATTCCATAAAATATACAATAATATAACAAATAAAGTATATAATATCTATTATGTATGAACTCCATAATGATAACAAAACCGAAAAAAATCAGCATTTTTCTATAGATCGCGTATTGGTCATGGTCTTTATTATTTTATATATATAGCGTGTGTGGGTTCATATATATATACTAGTTACGTGTTATATATTTATTGTAAATTAACGATTATATAATGTACAAAAACCATTTTTTTTTATTGTGATTTAAGGGATGTTTTGGCTTATTAATCGCTTCGTCTAGGAAAACAAAAACGTTAAGCCCCAGAGGGCATTTATTGTTCGATTATACTAAATGAATAATGAAAAAAAAAATACAATTCAAATCGTAACATACAAGGAGAACTGAGAAGTGTATAATAAGGGAGCGATTCAGAAAAAAAATCGTAAGCGAATTACGACAAGTTAGAGTAAACACACTTTGTTGATCGTTTAATAAAAAATACGAGGGTCGTTATAGGTGTATCGTATATATATAAACATTATTATGTGAAGTTGGCTATTATTTTTATATCGCACCTTTATGTATATTGTATATAGACAAAAATATAGGGTTTGATTGTTTTACGACAAAAACTCATGAAAACAAAAAGTAAAATAAAAAAAAAAAATCACATAATAGTTTGACGAAATAATAATAATAATAAACGAACAGTTTTCATTTCGGTTATTAGATCTGACAACAGGATGAACCGTTTTTATAAACTTGTTATAATATTATTATATAATTAATATACTTCTGCACACTATAATATAATAGTATATATAGATCAATACCATTCGAGTTTTAACGAACAACGGTCGTCGTAATATTGTTGTCAGCTCGGACTTATATTTAATATTATTACTATACTATATATACTGCGTATGTCTGTATATAATAATTGCCCGCATGCTAGCCCAGTCACCCCTCTTGTGAAAAGCGTTTTTTTCTTGCCGTGGGGAGCAAAAGAATCGAATGATTTGCATAATATGCACAAGAGCGCGGCGAACAGTAGTGCCAAATTAAATCTGGAACGCACAGCAAGCATTAAAAAAAAAAATAAATAATAATACTACAAATTAAAAACATCACTACCTATATATACATGTACTTAATATATAGTAAAATATACGCCCGAATCGCGTTTTTCGGTGTTACAAAACATCGTAAGCGATTTTGCGTGTTTAGTCGTACTGTTACATCACCTCACACAAGCGTGCAATACGGACTTAATTTCCCTTTAAAAAAGCAAACTCGAATATTACCACAGCAGCAGTAAACCGCGGTGTTATGAATATAATATATTATTATTATATTTTCTAAAGAGTTGAATGTTGATCGAATTCGAAATCCACGAGTGACACGACCGGTACGGCATAAACGGTAGACTAGCTGCAACGGCGGTGCCGTTGGTCTCTTTTTTATATCGTTATAATTTATCGACGTCACCGACGCCGCTGCCAAGATGGAACATTACGAAGTTGTTTTTTTATTTATTTATTTGTTTATTTTTTTTTTATGTGTATATATAATTATATGTAGGTGAGCAGTCGCAAACGTCTTCTGGCCCGAAAAGAAATATAAACTGCAGCAGAGAAATGTACGTATCAACTCTAGAAAAAAACGAACGTAAAGACTTGCACTCAGTCAACAGGAGGTATATATAATTAACAAACTTAAAAAAAAGACAGAATATTAATGACAAGACTCAACTCCCAGCGGAATGTACACGCTGGATATTTCTCGAATTTTAGGTAGATAATAATATTATTATACTCTAACGATCGTTGTGTATTTTCGGCAAAATAAAATGTACCTAGAGATAACCGATTTAATTTTAATATAATTTCGCAGTATTCTTCTATTTTCTTATTTCTAGTTGTAGTTTACGTAAATGATATATTATATTATTATATTAAGATCTATCACTAGAACGATAAATATTTGTTACATGCAAATAGTACCTATAATATCGCAAAACATCTTTCGCCGTGCGTTCCGGGAAAGGAACGCTATCCCTGAAATTATAACTGACAGTTTCCAATAAAAAAACATATCTCCGTGACTCGATTGAATTAGCAAACGAAGAAGATGTACTTTTATCAGTTTCTACTTCCAAGTAAAACTCGGTTTACACAGCATACGCGGAATGAAATCGTACGAGGATCCGATGTGTAGAGTGCAAAGACTGTAACGGACATTTAATATCCAATAAGTACCTAGCATTATTACGGAGGGAGGACTTACACGAATTTCCAGTAATACAAATGCAGACGAGAAACAATATTTACATTATGTGTATATACGCATAGGCAGTTTGCCGGCGAACTGTGTCGGAGAAAAAACAATATAGTTTTCACAATAGAATATCTTTTTTATGTATTATTATTATTATGATTCAAGTACCTATACTTTACCAGATTTTTGCTTTTATACCTACGTTATTATACATAATATCATACGCGTTAGGTTAGGTTAGGGAAACGGATCCATTGCATTGTATAATAAGGTCGTATAAAACAAATAATATCATACGCTGTGTGGAAATAAATATTGTAATAAGATTGAAGACAAGACGACGCCTTAACAAAATATATGTACCTATATAGTATATATACCGTCGAAATGCAAAACAAACCGTTTACAGTGACTAATACTGCAGAGAGAAATGTTTCCGTGTTATATTATTATTATATATTACGATAAACAGATTAAGTTATAATGGTGGATATCATATATACACGAAAGTATTATAATATATTTTATGTCGACAATATATTTAATATAATAACATAATAATATTGTTTACGAAAATGACATGTACATTATAATACACTTGGCGTTTAGAAAAAAAAAAACCCTATTTAAACATTAATGTCTACCTATATAATTTTAATTAATGTTCGTGCCCACTGTAAGTGTACACACGAAAAAACACCACACACACACACACACACGCCAACGATTAATGTAATAATATTATTATTGTAACATATTATGTTTGTATAGGTCGTAAATCGCGTTGGCACGCGGTCGGGCGGTCTTTGTAATTACGTTAATACAGAATATCACAAACCAGTATAATGTTAAAATGTAATGTGTTTGTGTGCACAACGGAGAAAAAAGGCTTTTTTTTAAACAATTTTTTTCTGTAGGTACAGCTTAAATATGATGTGTATATTGTTCAGTGGGCGTTAAATCGCGCGCGTCCGCAAAGTGGGGTGTAAGTCGCGTGTCTGTTATATAAAAAAAGAGAGAAATAAAAAAGTCGAGTAAACGATTTAATAGTTTGTTCCTCCGTAAAAATACATATAAAAAAAAAAACACACAGAAAGAAAAAATACATATTTTTTCCACCGACGACGAAAAAAAAATGTTCCCAAAGTACCTCTACTACTCACTCTTCTGCACACCGTTCGAGGGGTAATTTAATGAATGACACATTTTTTTTCCGTCGCTCGTGTTGTTGTGGCGCGCGCGTACGGCGACCAGTGTTGTTTTTATTTCTTTTATTATTTTTCGTCTTTACTTTTTTTTTCCCCGTTCACTCGTCGTGTAGTCTTCTCTGCCCCACCTTCAACGCCACCGTCGGTAAAAAAAAATTATATCGTAAACCCATTGAGTTTAATTCGCGTGCCAACGAGTAGGGCAATACATTTACCGATTGATATATTACAATATTATTATTACTATATGTATAGGTACACGCAGCGGTTTAGTATATACATTATTATTCTGTCGGAATCAATGGCCAAAGGGGTCGCGTGGCCGGATCGATGATCTATATTTTTTAATGATTGTTTGTACGTACACATACACACTCGTCGATTATTGTTATCGCCGTGATTTTTTTATTTCAGTATTGAATGAAATCATTTACAATGGCTGCCGAACCGACAACTATTATTCAAGGTGGGATATTTATACATTGTACCTATACCTTAATAGATTCATTTTTTTTTCTTTTTGCAATATAGTTAAACGTAAAGTATTGGGGAATGTCAAAATGTCAAGAGTATAAAAATCTATTAATGGACACACCACGATAGACATTTGAAGCTTAAATATGTGTCAATAAAATTATGATTAGTTGCGAAATTAATTTTCCGCGAAACATAATATAATATTATGTTGTATTTTTAATATTAGCGCTTATGATATTTGATGTTTTTTAAAAATTTGGTTGCATATTTACAACGATCGTGAAGAGGACGTGGCCATTATAGATATAACATATCAAAATGTACGTTCAGCAATTTTAATTTTGTTTGGTTAGTTAAGTTAATATTAGATAATGGATTAACTAATTAACAAACTTAAAAGTAAGAAAATTATCTGTGTTCTCTCGTCGGTTTTTACAATATTTAAATTTTTAAGTGAGTCATAAATGTTTTTATACATAATACTTATCGTACTCAGAACTCGCTTACAAATGATTAAAATATCGTAAAACTCCAACCAAAGAACACTTATAATGTTCTTACTCTTAAGTTTAATAATAGGTCAATTTACTATAACAACACAAAATTGAGACTGCTGAAAGTAAATGTTGGTATATTATGCTATACATAAAAGACAGAGACAACACATGCGGGTACGGCGTCTTCTTGATGAAATATCGCAGTGTATATAATATTATTATTTTGATTGAAAAAATATCACGCATACATATACAACATATATTATATATCATACCTCTGACCTACCTATACAATTTTAAAATACGATTTTTAACGTCATTTTTTATTAAAGAACAAATACAAAGTTACAAATATTATATTTCTATTAAGCCGATGAGTGTGTCCAACATTAACAATGACTGTCATGAAAACCTCGGGGGACATTGGGTGGAAGACGTATAGGTATTGCGTGCGTTGACCATCGAAGAATAGCCCCGTCGAACATAATAGTCGCTGTTGCAGGTATTTTTGTACACGAACATAATATATAATATATGTACATCGTATGTGTTTATATGCGAAGGGTAGGTATTATAGTTCATTATATTGGTGTAGGTATTATATTATTATTATACTCTTTTTTTTTTTAAAACACCTCGGCGGCTGCAGTGGCAGTAAAGCAACGCGGCGACCGGAACGTGTTTCACACATTTATATATTTATACACGTACCGAGGTAGTTTTTTCAGTCTGTATTTTGGCGTAAAAAAAGAACGAGCCGCTTGCGTTTTTGTATATACATATATACACTGACGAATTTTTAGCCCTCGCGAACGCCGACGAAGGGTGGAAACCAGATGGTTGGTCGCGAGGCAATACCGACGGAGGCTGCACCCTCTCGAAGACGAGAATTACTACGCAGAGATGGTAAAAAAGAAGTTGCGGGGGTTGAGAAAAAAGAAATATAATATATATATACAAGCCGTTCATTTGCATTCCCCCATTTCTTTCTTTTTTTTTTCGCTAAAAATAAGACTCCGGCAATGGCCCTGCAGTGCACGGAACGCTCGGGAAACAAATGGCTACCGCGTGAAAATTAATGTTCATAAAAAAATATAAAAAATAACGAACACCCTTGAGTAAATTAGACTCTGGAAACTCGCGTTCAGATACGATGCACTTGATGAAACTATGCATTATTCGAACATGAACAGTTTTTTTTTATTTTTATATACCATCAACGCGTGTCACTAGACTATACGTAGAAAACATGAATAACGAAATATATTATAATCAATGCGATCGGAGAATTTATACAAACATAATATAATAAAATACAGCTCACCTTAGATTTCCTCTGGCGGAAGTCGCGGTATAAGGCCACGTACTTATTCAATTAAACTAAAATTAACATAATTAATATACATTTACTTGTTTACATTTTTGTTTGAATATGCATTATTAATATTTCTCGAAAACATATGAACGTGTATTATTTAAATGACTTAATTATTATCGAACGGAAAAAACCTGTTGATTCGATCGAATTTCGCACAAAAGAATCGCGCCCAAATATATAAGATTGTGAGTTATAGCGTAACAGATTTTTTTGTACAAATAAAATCAATAGATATCGTAGATAGCAAAAAAATTAAAAAATACTACATCATTATACAGTAAATCCTTATTAGAGCATTATGATTTAACATACAATGTGGGCATGTGGTATAGGTACTATGAAAACAGAAAAAATATCATTAAAAATATTCGTAAGAAATAGTACTAAAAAAAAAAAACAGTGTACACAAAATGTGTCACTATGAGGAACCGTTATCCGATGGCTAGGAAAAAAAACCGTTAAGAGTCAACCCGGAAACGAAGATTTGTCTTGGGGGATTTTTATGCTTTTTGGGGTAAAAGAAAAAAAAACGGTTTTTGTCCCCAAAAAGCATACGACGACGTTCCGTGTTTTTTCTCGCTCGCATATTAGGGTGTCGTCTTTTTATAGAAATTACGTCCGTTGTTTGCCTGCCACGTCCAATACCTGTTGCGACGAATAGGAAAAAACACACATACATATACACAATGCAAATCGGGTGCGTAAAAATTTGAATACACATAACACACACTATATATATTTATGTATTGTTTAGGTGTATAGGTACGTATAAAATCAACGGAAACGTGTCCGGTCTGAGGGGACGTTTTTGGCGGGGTGACGGGGGGAGGATGGATAAAAATTGGGGAAAAAACACGTTCCCATGGGATGCGATATGCGTGTGCGAAACCGGTTACAGCAGTGCACATGGAAAAAAATCCATTATAATGGATATTGTTCGATTTATATTGTGTAAAAAGAAGGGAAAAAATATACTTTTTGGGAAAGAAGAGAAAACCGTTTTTTTTTTTTTTTAATAGCAAAAAAACGAATAAAATTGACGCGTGTTGCAATTCACTAGCAGCCCCTATTTGCTAGATTATATACAATTTTTTTTGTTACGTTTATTATTTTTGACTCGTGCTCGGATGAGGCTCGTGCCTTTTTTTTACAAACCTTTATGTACGGGGGTTAAAATGAAAAAAACACGTCTGGCAAGTTAATTTTGTTTTGCCACGGGTTTTCTTTGAAACTAACATTGGTCGAAATCGAGAAAAAAATTCTAACTTGAAAAGAAAAATATATTCCTCTTGTTTTTGACGAATATTAATTAAATAGAAAATTAAACATTTTGTTTGATGGGATGTTCAACGGTATCTGAATAAAAAAACCGATGATTCCTTTTTATATAATTTACAAAAAAATAAAAAAAATAAAAAAATAAGACAGCCAATGTAAAAATAACTCTTAAAGCAAACCTTACAGTGAATTCTGGGAATTATATTGAATTTAAATTTGATTGATATTATGTATAACAATACTGAGATATATTTAACGCATGAAAGTAAATTAAATAATATAATATTAACATAATAAATTCTACCTCATAAAAAAACGTTGTAGGATATTGTGTTTTATTATTATTTGCATTTAAATCTGTTGCAATATTATTTTTTGGAATACTAAAATGAACAAATATATTATGCGTGTTTACTTTATATAAGTATTGCGCAATGCACATAAATGTATAAAAACTATGTTTAAAATTTAAATGAGGTATAAAAGTTAAATCGTTGTCTACGAAATCATAAATAATTCGCCTTAATGTAATGATATGTATATTTTTACTTTGTATCAAGATATGTGTACCAATCGTTATAGAAGTACTTAAATATCTGTATGTATTAAAGTAATTACGTGTATTATACATATAATATTAATTGTATATTTGTCAATTAGCATTCCTTGGGAACCAGCGACTAGACCTATTATATACTGGAAGCGAAACGGTGGCAAGGCGTTTCTATGGGTGGATACAATTAATCACGACTGATATTTTCGCAGCGATGAAAATGTGTTGTATATTAAACCAATGATATAGTGTTTAATGTAAAAAAAAAATATTATCTAAATTATTCGATTAATAAGATTCGTAATTTCGTAATTATTATATTATTATGTAAATTATAGCGAGGAGGTGGCGTAGAGAATAAAAAGTTTCTGTATTTATGTCAAAAACGATTTTCTCACAACTCAGGCGGCGCTTAAATGTAAAAAGTTCCACCACGGACTTAGGTGTTCTAAACTCTGCATATTAATAATAGAAAAATAGAAAAAAATAATAGTATATTTTAAGGAACTTAAAATTATCGCATTATATGTTATATTATATATTATTATGGAAGTCTGCGGAACAAGCGACGACTGGCCGGGAGTATATCATTCTTTAGGGTTTTCGACTGCCCTGTCATTTCGTCACGTCCAAAGGATGTTCCATAAAGACCATTTTTTTCCTTATTTTTTTTTTATATTATGTGCGCTCAATAACATTATCTCGCATACACACGGAACTCGCGACAATGGTCGGACGACAACGTACATAAAATCGACACCATGTAGGTATATTATATTTTATTTCACCATATTATGTATAGGAACGAATTATGTACACGTGCAGCGCCTACACTACCTATATTGGTGGTCAGTGTACACTATAATATAATAATGTGTCGCGCAGTGTATTATTATTTCTTTCACGGCGGACGATACAATATTATATTATCATGTTGTTTGCTCGCGATTTATTTATTATTTCCCGATCGTTAGTCACGAATAATGCTCGGCCATCCACATCCGAAACGTATATCGTTTAGTGTGCATTATGAAACCATTGTGTTCAGTTCTTAAGACCGAAAATCGCCTTAAGGGCATCGAGCAATAATAGCAATATAATATAATATGTATAATGTGACGAATAAAAATCAAACAGAGAAAAGGAATGGGTCTCTGCCGACTTGCTAGTTACTAAATCGAGTGTAAAATCGGACGCAATTTTGCACTCGTTTTCTGTGCTAACAGGCTTATCAAATTTAAAAAGCTTATTATATTTCCATAGGATTCCTCGCCTCGAGGCTTATTGTGGATTAACCGGGGACCGTTTAAGTCCTCGGGGGATTTTTTTTTTTTTTTTTGACAACCTGGTTGTATGGTTATAGGTCGATGCAGAGGTTTTTCAACCGAAAATTATTATTCTTATTAATATGCAGTGTGCATGCAGGAATACGAAGAAAATTGTTCAATGTATAGTATTATTACTATTCAGTGAAAAAAATGCGTTTTTCTTTTTAGAACGTTCAATGATTTTAGTTAGATATTTTTTCACATAATAATATTAGGTACCTATATATATTATCGAAAAATCACGATCTAACAATAAATGATTCTGTTTCACATGCGCTTACATTGTTTTTGTCCGATTCATTCTTTTCGACGAGCATCCTATTATGTATGTATTTTTTTTTTAATGCGTTGAGCATTTTCCACTTTATTTCAATACATAAAAATAATGTAATATGTTTGTATGTTATTTATTTAAATGTTTGTTCCATTGTACTACTCCATGAAATGTAGTATACATATATCACGTCTACCTATATAAGTACTCTGTAGGTATATCGTATATACATATTATAACAATATACACTATGCTGTTGTCTATTATTATAGTTACCACAAAATATATTATATTACGATGTATTGGGGACGAGCGAACAACGATTGAAATTTACGAAACTTAGCATTGGAAAATATTATAATTTTGATTTTCAGCATTACCGAGAATGGTCTTGATATTATCTGTTATGGTGAGTTCTTTCGAGATGAAATTAATTAAACGCAAAAAGAATACATTTTAAATGCGGACAAAAACAAAATTAAAAATGTTCTATATTTTCTACGGTTTATTAGTAAAAATCCAACGGTGGTTTTGTAAATAGGCCATAATATTGTTGTAAAACACCGTATACCCTGACTGGTATTACATTAGTCAGCAGTATTATAATATAATACTCGCGTATAAAAAAATGACGCTCAGCAAAATTTGAGAATCAACACATATTGTGTCGTACACACGTTCAGAATACTTGCATAATTGTATAGTAGGTATAATATATTATAGTTTCGAATTATATATGAAATGACTTATACGTCTTATAAAAGCATATTGAATCGTAAAATTCTGTTTTTGATATTCAAATTATAACAAGAGAAACATTTTTTTGTTCTTTGCGTACTTCGTTTTTACTACTATCTCCGAACCGTACAATATTGTAAAGTAGTCACACTATTTTGAATAAATTATAAATATTATTAATATTTAATATAGAGTTAAAATTAAAAATTAAGAGTTGTTTTTCGGGTATTTCATTTTATTAGTTGGACATTTAGACGCTAGATAGTTGACACTTATAAGTTACAAATAATTATCTACCTACATATTAATATTTTTTCGTGCAACTAAAAAAATCTAAATAACGCAAATACGACTACTAAAACACGTCATCTCATCATTTATTTATTTAGTTTATTTATTATACAAATACTATATAATTATAGAAATCATACTAAAATAATTGGATGCGTGCAACGAATGGTCTAAAGAAATGTATCATTTTCTATGAACATTAGGTATATTATATAACGCGTATATAGCTAGGTAGGTACCTACTACTTACGATGTATATATTATATTTACAAAGATTTAAATCACGATAAAAACGTAATTTAATTTAAACTTATTTGATTTAATTCGAAACATTTATATATAATCGTATCACAAGTGTGATCTTCTCTTAACATAAAATATATACGCTTAAAATCAACTTAAAACATTTAAATCATTTTAAAGATTATTTGATATGAATTTTGGAGATATTAATACGAAATAAAAGATTTTTAAAACTCAATCTTATTTAATAGATTTTTATGATATTGATAAACAGAAAAAAATCCTTTGAGTACTTCATAATTATACATTGAGACATTATGATTCTTTGGGTGTTGAGCTATATACTAATAATATATTCTACAATAGTCTTTAGCATGTTACAACTACTGTGCACGTTGAGCCACAAACGCACTTAAAAAAAAATAAATATAATAATATACTTAGACACTTAGGCTAGCCTCTGGCCATCTTGTAATTTTAATCATAATTATCATTACTTATAATAAATACGTTTTTGTTTTTTTTTTTTTTTTGATATATAATGTTATTGCAAGATATTTGTTTAAGAAGAGCTGAAGATTTTAAAATATTTGAACTAACAACCATAAAAAAAAAAAAAAAAAAAAATAGTAAATAATTAATAATTTACAACCACGTATAATACCACGTTTCCCACCTACCAACTGCGTATTCGAGAACAGTGGCCGAAACAGATTTTAAGATCTAAACTACGGATTTTTAATATTAATAATATTATAGAGTTCCCAAATATTAGCCTACAATTATTGAGATTTTTGGCATCAGATGAAATACAAAAAAAAAAAGCACCGATATAGTTTTTGGATTTCTTACTCGTATTATTAATTTTGTGTTTCACCGTATATCTAAAACTTACTCGATAGCTCAATAATTATACTTTCTACATCAAGTAGGTACTATAAACTACTGTAGACGTCGTTTATGACATGAGAGCGCTCTGTAGGCACCTATATATTATATTATACCTACTTATAAGTTATAACTAACTATAAAGACCACTTTATTATAATAATCATACACTTAGCAACTTAGGTATGTAGTTGTATTGACAGGGTTGCAATTTGCGTCAATTTTTGGAGGGGGTGTTATATATATGACAAAGTAATCAATGGGTCTTTGCTCCCATACTTTTATTTCTGTGTTATATATTTTAACTTATACCTTACAAAATACTTATAGAAATATAATTATAATTTATTAATTGTATTAGGTATCAACACATCACAAAATTGGTGACCAAGCAACTATAATTTGATTAAAACTTTAGAACGATATACTATTACAATATTGTCTCATAAGAAATTATTAAATACATTTTAACAAAATATAACGTAAAATTATTAATTAATAACTTGTATTATAATATATACGTCCATTATTCTTTTTAGTATTATTTATAATGTTTAAAATATTTAATTTATATTAATACAACATTGGCACATTATACTTATGTTCCGTACGATATTTATAATGAATCGTGGAGTTAGTAAATCTGGCTTGTTTCACGTGGCTAGTCTGTTTTTATACGTCACATGTAAAAAAATAATTCATCGTATAATTGTATTTATAGATAATCTTAATCGAATAAGAATAATAATTTTTATATATGGGTTTTGAAAAACATTTTCTGTCAACAAAGCAGTGAAATGGTTTTTGAATACAATAAGTAATAACATAAAAATCTAAATTTGTGTTCAGTGTTTTTGTATGCAATTTTTCTCAAATATAACACCTCTGTTTTCAAATATCTTATAATTATATCATATTCAAAATATCCAGATTCAGAATAATAAATTAAAATTGTGTTTTATTTACAAAACAAATCGAAGACCAAATTACATTGTTAATTTTATACAAAATAGAAAAAAAGATTATTTTCACAGAATGTGTTATCATTTATATTATAATATTGACCTTGACCTTATAATTATTGATAAATTGTGAACTTTTATTTATTAGAATCTATACGATGGTCTAATGCATTTTCTAAAATCAAACTCTCGTCTGAAATTACGAAAAGCAGTATAATATTATAAAAGCATCAATTGGATAATTTACTCGCTACTGGTCGTTCAGTGCAATTATTGTTCTGATAACTATCGGGAGTCCCGACTGAGAGAGTGATCTAGTTTAATAGGTGCCTCAAATGTAATCGAACTAGTCATAACTCGCACACGATTTGGTTCGCCGACCAAACATCGAATAAGTTCAGTATCGATGCTATTTGTGCAGCGTTTTATAAAATTGTACTCGTTACAAGAATACAAATTAACATTATTCATCTTAACTATGTACTAATATAGAATATTATATAATGCAATACATAATATTATTAAAAGCAATAGTTATTATTGATGTACTCTTTGAAAGCGACAACAGTTAAAAAAATTCAGAATATGACTAATAGTTAAAAAAAATCTGGTAGTTAATATAAAATCCCACGTTGAAAGACTCTGTATGATAAATAATGTCCGCGACAGCATCGCTCTGTATGTATTTACCATATCGCCGCCGATGACGACGACGACAGCAACTATTATTTGCCAATTAAAGCAGATAAAAGTATATTATAAAACGCCATTATTATTACTACACACACACAAACACTCGCGCGCACACGCGAAATTGATTTATTTGCCGCAGAGCAAGTGCTCGGCGATTGAGAGTATCGTCTGCAGGTATCGGCGGCGGCGGCGGCGGTGGGCAGTCGATCGTGACGTCGCCGAGTTAAAATATGACCGTTTTGTCGCCCGAGGGCCGGGGCGGACGCGAACGTGTTCCGCGGTTTGATTTGTGTCTTCATCCGCGTATAGATACCTATATATAATGCACGCATAACACATATTATAATAATATACATGATATGCAGCCGAAGGATGCTGGAGAAAAAAAAATTGTACTTGCGAACACCACGATACGGCCGTCGAATTAATATTGTGTTATTATTATTATTATTATACCCGAATCGGTTAACTGTGTATAGTATATATATATATTATGAGTATTGGTTATAGGTAAGTATAGTAATATCGTTGTGTACACGTTACACGTATATTATAGTTATTAACGACGACGACGACGACGCGCGCCGCCGCCGAGAGGAGAAAAAACACGTCGGACTATATTATAACATATATTATATTATAATGTAAAACGAGTTTTAATTTCGATAATATATTATTATAAAATTATTGCGCGTGCGTGCATGCGTGTTTATCGACCAAACATAAACGATTCGGAATTCAAATCTGTGTATGTACACTGTACAGCGCGTGTGTGTAACTACATAATATACCCACTAAACATAATAATATTACTACTTTATGTATACATACACGTTATATTATTTTAGATCTTTTTTTCTCACCGTCTGGCGTCTTAGTGAAATAATAATAAATAGGTATATATTATCGCGTTCGATTCTACAGCGATGGTCGATAATGCGACCAGTGTGTTTATCAATCATAATATTGTGTCATTTGTTACATATTTTGTCGTCTGTATTCCAACAAGCTCGTTGTATACATTATGATGTTTAATATTATCATAGAATAGTGTAATTAATATAAATAGTATAATATAGACAATGTAGCCGAACTTATCGAGTATATTTTTCACTCAAAGACAGTCAAAGTTAAGCGGTAATATGTTTTTTTTATTATTAGTACATACAATTGTTAGTAATAATATTGATTTATATTATTTTAAGTTGAATGTTGATGGATGCATTAATTAATAATAAAAAAAAAAACTTTGAAATCAAAACAAACAGTTCATTAAATGAGAATAGTATATTTTATATTGGTGAAACATATTTTTCAACCATAAAACTGATTGTTGAGCAATATTTCAGTTATAAGCTCATCGAAAAATTTGTGAAGCACTTACGTCATAATGTAAAAATATAATACTTGGCTCATTTCGATAATCGACAGCCAACACGTTAAATCTATTAACGATAATATGCACAGTAATGCATAATTACACGCGTGTAGTGTATTTGTTAAATGATAACTCGAAAAAAGTCCTTCGCCAAAGGTAACCGAAGTGATCAAATTCTTCCATATTATCGATACATGTATTATTAAATTCTCGTTCAACTACAGGCAATATAATATAACCACAGTTTTTCAAATAGAGAAAATAATATGATCAGACTGCGTGACGATTAGAAAAATCGGAAATTTGAATTTAAACAAACTCGTGTCATCGTGTCTTCGATTGCAGCAAGCCTTGTCGGTCCGGTTCGTTTGTGTCGCCATTGCATATTGGCAGCGAAGGGGATTATGCTGCGCGAACACAATGCAAAATATGCGTTATACCTATTATGTTATAATATATATTATGTGTGTTACAATGTAATATACAATATATATACAATAACTACGTTTGTCGTTTTTACAACGTATAATGTACACTGCTACGAAGTTTGTATATTATTTAGTGTTGAACATTGAGCAGGCCGTAATGACTTCGAATGCATTTGTGAACAAGTATAACAGAGTTGTAGGTACCAATTGCAACACGTCAAAGTGGATGTTCGGCGAATCTGGTGCAATGATATTTCAATAAATTCTATTTGTTGTTAAAATAAAAAATCTTGCAGTCGATAACGTCCCATAGGCCATAAGAATCTTATCAGAAAGAAAGAACCAATGAAAATCAACAAAGAACGTGCACGAGATTAAATTATAGTTTATTTTTATTTTTTTTTTATACGACTCATTGTATACTAATCATATCGCCACAGATAAAGTAAGTACGATGTTGGTGGGGATAACGACATGTCCGGCGGATTAGTATCATTTAGGTCTACGGAACAAATCATATCATTATAATAATATCCTGCGATATAAGCTTTTGAAATCCCTAATAGACCTTCAATCTCCAAACCTTTTTGATGTTTACTACGCGTTCCAGGTGTTTAACTTGCTGCGGCCGTCTGCAAACTTACAACCGGTCCGAATCGTTAAAGTAACATTATTTTTATAATGTTTAGGGTCATCGGACCCTCGCGCAACTCGAGTAAACAATAATTTCGTCGTACCTATATATAGGTATACCGACAACACGCGGGCGTCGGAAGAGCGTATGTGTTAAAAAAGTTTTGTCGGTTCGTTAAGAGAAAAATACGGTTTCCCAGTCATTGACAGACGAGAGTTATCCGTCGGTTGATCAACAACAGATGTTGTTGCGGCAGCGGTGGCGAAGACTCTCGTCGCCGGTGCTACAGCGTGTGCAGTCATTACCCTTAAGAAATCTGTACGGGTTTTAATGGGGTTTTTGCGCTCGCGCGTGTATACATACATACATACATATATATATATATATATATATATATATATATATATATATATAATACTTAGGTCCCACGTGACGGTTTTTAGGGAACGGGTGGAACTGTGGAAGAATGTGTGATGACGTGACGCGGAGAGACGAGAGATCCGTCGCCGCAGTTTGTGCAGTCTTCTATGAGCAGATATACGAGAGAACCCGAAAAACGCAAAGCTATTGAATTTCACGTATGTGTGGCCTACTGAAAATTTTTTAAAAACGCGATACTCATAAAAGACAAGTATCGGGTTTCTTTGTGTATATAATATATGGCCATATAGTTATTACAATAACTGGCACGGCCACGGGCTGAACACAACGCAGTAACTGCAGTTATATTAACATGGTGTATAAACATAATACAGGCATTATTTATTAGGTATTATTTTATATTTTAATAATGTGTAAGATAGTGACGTTATCGCCGTGAAAGAGTTCTGCGACAGCAGTATAGTTTGTGTTATATAATAATTACATTAATTTTATTGTACAAAACTGCGGTACCCATGTCGAAATTCGTATAAAATACATTTGAAATCGATTGTTCACTTAACGGTACGATAAAAATAATTCTTCTGACATAGAAACTTACGGCGACTGCGGCAAGATTGCTTATTTATTATTATTTTTCGTTTGACATCACGTGCTCTAGTCACAACTATTACTTTTAACCATATAACATATTATAATCCACATATACGATATTTCAGAACGGGCGGTCGGTCGACGGGGTGTCGATTGAAGAACAAACAACAACAAAATTCACAGGTAGGTACATTATAAATCGTTTATGACGCAGTCGCATTTTTGACCGTACAGTACGGTTGCACAGTAGAGTATAAGGTAGGGTCGCAGTTCGCTGTATTGTCACTTCCGATCGGCTCGACGGGGGGCGGTTACGCTTCCGGTTATCGATTTTTATTTATTTATTTATTTATTTTTTTTTTTATGTTATTTTATACAACCCGAACCGGCGACCGGCACACACGCGTATAATGGTGATAAATATATAATAGACAAACGGTCGGACACGTATACACGAAGAATCTGGAAATTATATTTTTTTTTCTCCGTCCATGTTGTCCGTCGCCGTCGTCTTCCCCATCACGCGGGGGACCTTGGACGCAAAATCGCTCGGCCACGGTTTAACGCGATCGCGCTGTGTACACGTTCGTCCAGCCGTGTCCAATTGCCAGATGACCGCCGCCACAGTAATACTGTGTAGTAAGCCGCGCGGCGGTCTTCCGGCCTCAGGAAAATGTATGACCGGCAAGAATGATGTATTTTTGGCGAATGATATTGATGGAGATGAAAAAAAAAATATCTCATACATTTTTATGCACCACGTGCATAATAATAATATGAGAAAACCGTAAACCGTAATATAAACTTATTATATACATTATGTAGCGCGTCCGATAGGTATGCGCTAGGTAATGTTATACTATTATTCTTCAATACCCAATGACGTATCTGGTCTTTAGCCGCCACAGGCAAGTCCCTTCGTTTCGGCGACGATAAACTATATTTCGATTATACATTATAGTTTTATTATTTATTCTCCGTTTTATGCGTACAGTTGATAGAAAACACGCGCTTTTCTTTCATTATAGTTTATAATAATATAATTTATATCACATCAAATATTTTCCATAATATAATGTATAGTTACATATCATTATTATACTGTATTATTTTTGTATAAAAACACGTACTTATATAATGGTAACGCGCTACGAATAAATTCACCCACGTTAAATTTCGCAAATCTTATTATTGTATAAAATGAATACCGATTTTTCTTTTACCATCAAACGGCAGCTGCTTCTATTATAGCCGATTATATTTAAACAGTTTTAAATAGTTGCTCCGGAGAAAATGAATAAATATATGTATAATGCAAAATATAAAACCAAATACCTAATATATTCAGGCGGGAACCAATCAAAAAGTCCGGATTCGGTTTTACTGCTGCATGCCATGTGCAAGCATGTTTTATTTTTGAGTTGGACAAACAATCAAATAAACACATATTACTATCCGATTGTGAAATAACAATTTTAAATAAACATTTAATTTCCTTGTATAATATCATTATTCTTTATATATACAATATACATATATATTATTTACAAATATTATAATTTTATTGTAAAAATTAAAAAAATATGCATATAAATAGTCAAAATACAAAGTCTGAAAGTTAAAATTCATTATGTAGATATGTAGGTATATCAATGTAATGTTTAATGAGTTTCTGTATATTTATATCTACAGATTATCTACCATTAGATTCGTATGAACTGGAATTAATATTATTTAAAAAATTATTACCTTTTTGTTAATTACATTAAACAATATTTTAATTTGTGAATCGAATACATTTATATTAGGTACTTAAGGTACTTTATGCATGTTTATGAAGTGCGCGCATTTTTACAATATTCTTATTGTATAATCTACTTTTAAATAATTAAAAAAAATAAATTTATATTTTTTAAGCCTGCTGCAGAACAAAATCATCTTTCACGGAAATTTCAAATAATTAATGAATTTGAAATTAGTACAGTTTATATTCTACTGACAATATTTTTTGATAAATAATAATTAATAATAAACCATAACTTGTATTATTTTCGTATTTCAGTATAATTTATTCATTATTATAATAAAAAAATTAAAATGCGCCGGAAGTACAAAGTTTTATTTTAAAGTTAGAATATTTTTTTTTCATTAAAAAAAGCAATGCATATTATATAAGAGTAGCGGCGTTTATTTAGTTGAATTAATATGACTACTTTATTAATGCAAATTTTTGTTTGCCTAAAGACCGTTCAAGAATTGTATAGAAAACTTCATAATCAATATTTATAATCACTTTAAATAACAATTGACAAGCTTATAATTCAATATTAGACATTTTAAATATATTAATATTTATTTATTAAAACATGTTTGTTTATATGTTTCAAAATGTAAAGCTCATAACAGCTATTTAAAATTAATGTACCTATCTATATATTATTTATACCTAAAATGCAATGTGTAATTTTTAATACGAACGTGTTTACATTTGTACACTGTTAATTAGAGTAACAGTTTATTGTTTACGTAAGATAAAAGAGTTACCAAATAGCGGTGAATCAGAATTTAGAAATGATTCACATAATATTAATATACATTCTAATTCTTTCAATTTCATTATGACATAGCCTTACAGGATAAATCATAGATGACAATACGTATTTTATAAGTTATTGTCGTTCAAAAATATAAAGGCACTTCAAACACATTTCATGGATTTATCATCAGAAAATAGATAAATGTAAATGTATCTAAAAACATATGTATATATTATACATAAATGTTATTCTTAAAATGTAATTTTGGATACTTTCACTGGACGGTCATCCTCATCATGTAAATATAATAAAAATACAAATTGTATAAATACCTATTTTATATGTTAAATAAAAATTGTATTGTTGTTCCATGAAACACTTATTGTAAATATTCAAATAATTTGTTTTGAATAAAAATGTAATTAAAAATGGTTTTATTAGTTGCATTTTCCCAATAATTATTAAATTGCATATGAAATGAATAAGGCCCGAGTTTTCATTACCATTGTATGCATTTTAAAACGTGTTTTTGTTGACTTTAAATTTACTACCATATGGAAATTATTCAATGTTACACAAAATTGTATTGTAACAATAAAATTTAAAAACAAATAAAAAAAAATATTTTGATTCAATTAATGGGCTTGATGCTTATTTTATTTATACAAATTGATAGAATAAGATTACAAATAGCTGTTAAAATAAAATATATCCAGTTTATAAAAATTTTAAAGATCCACAAAAAGTTTATTTCAATAATATTTATTATTTATTATTGGTTAGTAATGATCATTGTATTATAAGAGAAATAATAGTTTACCCATAAAACGGTACAAACCATTAACCAGTTCACGTTTGAAAATCAATCAATATTTAAAGTACCTATATACCGAAATATAAAAGTGACCATATTTATCGTCTCCTCCTACTAAAGGCCTAGAACTTAATACACGTGCATAACTTATGTTTATTTTAACGTCCAAGTATAAAATATGTATAGTAATATTATAATATTATAAAAATTAAAATGTGATAAGGATTTAATTCTATACCGTATGACATCACATTCTTGTTTTATTAATAACGTCATAATAATAAGTAGTAAACGATTTGGAAGTGGAATAAATGAAAATGGCTTTTTCTCGATTCGCGAATTTTACATCGGCAGCCAATATATTTTTTAAATAATAATCGCACGGGAGCATAAAAAAGCAGTCTAGTTATCGGAGTGCCGCGCTGCTCTGTTCTCACAGGTCTTATTACACATATATGCACGCGTACACACACACATACACATACAAATACACACACACACACACACACACCACGCGCTATAGGTCGGGGGGCATCTGTTTTGTCCGAGTGCCGCTCGATGACGACGACGACGACGTAACCATACACACGCCCGTCATCGTATTGTAGGTATAGGTATATTGTATATATAGTATATAAATACGTACAGTAGGTGTAGTTATATATATGTAGGCTATAGGCACTAGGCATATACACTTGTCTGGCATAATATATATTTTTGCGCAATCTCTCCCCCGGTGCGGGATAAAATGAGAATAAAAAAAAAAATAATAATAATATAAAATAAAGAAAGACCGTCGTCTCTTATTCCCGCAATCGTGTGTCTGAAGGAACCACCTGTTTCGATCGGCAGCGGCGGCGGTGAGGCAGGCAGTAGACGAGTAGTGGCCAGACGGCCCGTGTGGTGGAAAACGCGCACAATATATAATAATAGTAATAATAATAATAATAATAACAACGAGCGCGGGGGAGAGAAGAAACCGCCACGATGTCCGTGGGAACTTAGGGTCATGTGTACAGTCATATTATTGCGTATTCCTATACACCACCCTACAGCCGCCGCCGCCCAGGCTATTATTCCGGAAAAAATAATTAAATATTTCGTGTACCTATACGGGGGCGGACGGGTCACCTGTTAAAAAAAAAATCTCTATTTATTTGATATCCTCCTCCTCCCTTGCCGGTAATGAGGCGGAAAATCACAGTGCGCGGTGTATTGCTGCAGTGGTCCTGAGTGCACTAGGAATTCCGGTGGAACGCGACGATATTATAATATATATATAGTATAATAACAATATACTAAAATCACATATATTTGAAATATAAATACCTACCTACACTGTCCCGGTGAGACGGACGACATATTATTTCATGAGTTTAATCGTCGTAAGTACTCATACAGCAGTACTATATTTCGTTACGAGTACTTAAACAAAATGCATTACCCGTTGTACCGTATAGGTACGTTCTAATATCGGCTGTATATATTTTCTATAGTTTTTTTTTTAAAACGAGAAAAATTTGAAATATGATTTTTAAATTTTTGTGCTAGTTATTTCGTAAATATCACATAAAGTCAAATATAATAATATTTTTTGTTTCTCGTTGGTTTACTTGCATGCACAAACATTCAACGTTCTTAAACGCTGTTATTATTTTTTTTTAATTTTAATTCAACGTTTTAATGATCAGTTAAGGTTTATTAATTTAAAACAAATTACGAATTAGGTACCTTTGAAGAAAGACTTGTTAAAAATGTTTTCTGCAGTTTTTGCAGCATTTTGCGTGGGCGTCAAAGCAATTATATAATATAAAAGTTGTCCGCGGGTCAGCGATTCTCGCTTGGTTCGCTCACCCGGTGTTGCATACTCAACACTTTAAAGTGGTAGATTAATATTATATTAAATTTAAACGCGTTAATAATTACATTTAAAAAATGATTTTATATGGAACTTTGTCATGTATTTTCAAATAGGTACTTCGTAGTTTTTTTCGAACTTTACAAAATCAATTCAAGTACTTATGTTATTTGATTTCAATTAATAATTGATTTATAAAACACGATTTATAATATATAAGTAGGTATATGAAACATTATTTAAAAATATTCTGAGTTAAATCTAGTAAAAACGTATGTATACCTAAAACGCAGTAATGTATAAGTCCTAAGCAAAGTATTTTAGTTTTATTGAATAATAATAGTTATAACTTAACATCAAATTATCTACTGCACCAAATTCATAAACTGTGCATTTTTATTAAATACTTAGGTATACATATTTGTTTTAAAGTTTTCTTTCGGTTTTACATATTCTAAAGCTTAATAAAAAATTATTTAACATTGAAGTAACGCTTTTTTATACTGAACTTTAAAATATCAATAACTTATTATTCGTATAAGTACAAAAACGTGCTTTATTTTATTGTCGTATTTGAGCATGTAATAATTTTAAAACGTAGCAACATTAGGTAGTCAAACACTCAAACATATTGATTGGTATGTTTTTGTTATAAGACATAATACATTTTTGTGAAACGATAACAAAATTATATGGTTTTTATAACAAGAAGACACTACTCTAATCAGTTTTAATTTATTTTAATAAGTTTAAATCCGTGTATATAATTCAGGGGTTGTATAAAATCTTATTATATACCGTTTAAGAACAGTATAGTAATTCAATTAATATTTATTATTATACCTATATACAAAACAAATACTAAAAATTATAGCATAGTAGATATGGTAATTCAACTAAGCCGAAATATTCAAATATTTAAAAAAAAACAGCGGGGTTAAAATCTAAAATTCGGATGAATCAGTTTTGATCCATTTACGCATCAATTTCCGCGTAATTCTCGTACTTTATAGTTTATAGGTATAGGAATATAATAACGGCAATTTGCATCTTTACAATACGATAAAGTGTAGCGACGTACATCCAATAATGCGATGTGGGTGGCAAAATCCGGTCAAAATAATAATACTAATAGGTAGTATAATATACAAGTATAGAGTATCTACAATCCTTAAGCCGCCGGAGTGTGACCAAATTGATGAACTGACGAGCAATGTACCTAACCTATAACATAATATTTCATCAATTCGTCCGGACGTTTTAAAAAAAAAATTACTATAATTTATAGTTTAATGTCGATTCGGAGTCGACAACGATTCGCGACGGATCGGTACACTTTGGACGAATCGCGTTTTGATTTTGTGGTCATATATTTTAATCCGATCAGGTTTTCTGAATCATGCGCGAAACAATACAGACGGGCAGTTATAATTCGCCACGACTGCAAATCAGCTTGGAAACTGCAGCATTTTAATATTATGCGATACAGTGATAACGTTGGTCCTATATATAAGTTAGGTGTCGGTCGGATACCTACGGGCTACGCGACGTTGTGAGCAGTCGCCGGTGCGGAGAGCAAGCGCGATGAATACGAAATTAAATTTAATGTAGAATGTTTGAGACCGGTGTACGGCTTAAACCGGTAGTTTTTGTCGGAATAATAACCGAGACAAAAAATAATAATCATAATAAATCGCCAGAATAGGTATACGCACTGCAGATATAGGTATATAGGTAAGTCTGGTATCTATTTAGGCATGCGAGCGATCGCTTCCTCGGCAGTTATACACGCCATATCCTATTTATTTGTTTATTTTTAATGGGTTCAAATCGGAAACGGTGCGTCACTTTTTCCGACGTGCTTACCCAAACACGAGTCAATAATGGTTTATTTTTATTACTTCCTCCTCCTGCAGTGTCCCAATTATTCCGCTGTCATTCGCCAATGGCCACTCCAACTATAGCGTAGAGAATAAAAATTAAGAACACTCGAATGACCCGAACGAATTTTTTTTTACGGCGAAAATGATAATGTTCACGCGTCAAATATTTCATGTATAATATTTTTGTATTAGACAAGGTGTGGAAAATAAATTGTATCTATGCATTTTGTGTTTACATATTATTATACAATTATAAAAACGTATTTTGGATAATTTTTGGGTTGTTC
Source organism: Aphis craccivora (assembly GCA_009835225.1). Taxonomy (NCBI): domain Eukaryota; kingdom Metazoa; phylum Arthropoda; class Insecta; order Hemiptera; family Aphididae; genus Aphis; species Aphis craccivora. The sequence continues at coordinate 106,177 of VUJU01000004.1, forward strand.
ACGCAAGAAAAGTCAATGATGCAATGTTTAAGTGAGATTGTTTTGAGAAAACTATAATCAAAGGATGTTCATTAATAATGGGTATTTATTTAAATCCTAATAATAGGTATATAATTATTTTCATTTCTGACGGGTTAATTTTTGTTTTTATTTAAAAATAAATAATAGTTATACAGCTGAATTTATATAAATGAAAAATAACTTTTCGACACTGTAAATAGTTTTAGCGTAACGTAACTTTAAGTTTTTTCCTGTGTTTTTCATTGCTCTTCAATGATAATATTATAGCAAAAATTGTTTGAAAAAACTTTTCTGTCACACGTAGTACGTAGGTATTAAACGAGTTTTGGTCGTGAGATTGTGACTTTTTTTATTTGTTTATTTCTTATTTTAATTACTGGTCCAAGGAAGTCGTGTTAAACAGAGTTGATAAGAATCGACTATTGCTGATACCCGTTCGACAGACCAGTCTCTCAATCGTGTTTCGCTAATTAAACGACCGTGGGAACAGCTCCTCGTTAATAGGGTCATTTAATGTCTCAAATTCAAACAAATTTACCAAAAATATAATTAAAAAAGTATTTTATCGGTACCACTTAAAAAACATTATATGTACACTATATTATAACACTGTGTATAATAATATTGATTTTGGACGTGTGTCTCGTAGATAAATATAAAATGATGTAACTTAAAATCTGGCATGTTAACAACATTAAAAGTATCCGACTACTATCTGCATTGTTAAAATAATAATAATTTGTAAGAGCTTACTAAGCTTTATACGAGTAATGGCATTGTTGATCCAAGTGTGTTTCAAGAGGAAGTTATCAAAGAATAAACTGCGTGGAAAATTATAATTTCAAGTGTTATTCTAGAGAAAACAAATCGACACCCTCTTTCTAATGTTTGCTCATCCGTTCAACAAGTTCAGCGTCTAGGGTTATGGAAATATAATTTTTAACAGAAAAACAAAAAACAAATGCTCCTGCGGAACAAAGTTAATGTCAAGGACCACAACGATATATGGCAATAAAATTTAGGCTACGAATATTATTAAGACGTGAAGTTTTATAGGTATAAATGTACATTTACGATATTTTTATAATATGTAAATAAACTTAATGACCTCTACAAAATTATCCTAATCGATTTCGATATAACAGTATTGATGAATATGTATGAATGCAAATAATTAAAAATTAAACTCGTTGACAATATTTACTGTCATCATGGCTGTGTATTACTGACAATATAAACACAATACTTTTTTAATTTTTCAGGTCCCTTCGATAGATGAGATGATGGACCGTTGTTGTAGATTTTGGGGTCGATGAACGATTAACGCGACTGACACGACTAATGCACTTGGCAACTGTGTGACTAATATTATGTTATTTTTATTTATTCGGACATGGAACAATAAATATGGCCTAAGGTTTGTTTCCAGACTTAAAAATCTCTAATCTTGCATTTTCCGATCGTTTAAAATGTAAACAACAAATTTCAAATGACTGCCATCAACAGACGCAAAAACAAACAAACGTATAAAAATTTCACAACAAATACAATTACCATGTCCTGCAACACGACTTACGAGTATATACCTAGTTAATGTATGATCAGTGATTATAAAACGTGTTAGACACTAGATGATTGTCTTATAATATTTTACCGCATATAGTTTATTACTTATAACAGTTATAACCAAACATAAACCTAGCTATAAAGTATAAACAAATCAAACAACAATCAACTGGAAAAGGCCTCTGTGTTATTATTCCTTAGTTGACATAATGCCAACGTCTATAACAAATCGTATTATAATTTTATTACCTATAATACAGAATGGACGAGTTACATTAGAAATGATTGTATTCTTACACGGGTGTTTTCAAAATTAAATTTATAGCCTCATCCTATATAAAAATACCTACATTGGAGTGACCCCTAGAATAAGCTCGGCGGGTGTGTGAGAACCAGGAAGACTATATTTTGTGCGTCTTACAAGACGTGTTTGTTTTCCTAAAGAGGGAGCCAAGTATATAAGAAAAAGAAAAAAACGATAGAGATATAATGTCCTTTGAACAGCATGCATATAATATATAGGTACGTGTCGTTGGGCGTAATAAGGAAAGAGAAAAAAAATAGCGTTTCGAATTCAATGTGTGTATACACAATTGACCATAAGAAGGAGAAAAAAAAACAAACAAACAACAGGGACACGTGAAAAGAAAAAAGGGCTGGTGCGGTGTGGCCGACCGCTTATATGTAAATGCTCAGAGTGCGTCGAACCAGGAAATATTCACTTTTTTTTTGCCCTCAATAAACCACCCCCTCGCATCTTTTGACCGTAATTTATGACTTATCAATGGAGTGTTTACAACCCTTTTTAAAACCCTTTAAGTTTTATTGAGCATTGTGTATGCGTGCACGCGTGTATTTTTATTTTTTTTTGACGGACAAAATGAAAACAAAAAAAGACGGACTAGACAATTTCACGGTCCCTTTCGTTTTTCAAATAATATCTTCACGATTTTTTGCCACTTATTTCTGAAATGTCGAATATAATTTAGTTCATTTCTACAAGAGCAAAAAATATAAGCCCTAACAGAAAAAGCCATGTATTATGTATATGACACGTGTATATAGCCATAAAGCAATAACAATTCATACCAAAACTATATTTATAAATCAGTGGAAAAAAAAATTGAGAGTCAACCTTAAGTATTTAAAATGTGTAACCATGTTGAATAAATGAAGTTAAAATTAAAGTTTAACCTAGCTTAACATAAATCCCAAACGTAATATAGTTATTGAATCAATTTTAAGAGCAATATTGATTGATTCATTTTATTCATGACATCACAATATTTAAATGCTCTTAACTTTTTTTTTTATCAAAAAATAATAATCGAATAAAGATGATAAAGACAAGTAAATATATTTATATGCATAACTATAGTTGTAATTTGTATTAGAATAATGAAATTAAGTTACATAATAAATGAGTTGATAACAAAAAATGAGTGTAAAATAATTCATCAACGTGTAATTCAATATTGACGGAAAAAAACATTGTAAAACGACAGTTAATTACACAAGCAATGTCTCTACGTAATAAGCATGTGTGGTTGTGGAAGAATTTTAAAATCTGAATACTTATAAGCGTGTGACTTGCTGACAATTTATGATAAAATAGAACTTTAGAATAGAAAAAAATGTAGTGTCAAAACGAAATTTCAATAAAAGTTTTTTTTCAAATAGTGGTATTAAATAGGTATATTATACTTAAAGGTAACATGCATTTAAGCTTATGTAACTGAATATTTTTTCTACAAAAAAAAAAAAATATATATATATATACGAGTATAAATATATGTATACATATCAAACGTCATATTTTATTGCGTTTGGGAAGGTATATTGGAAATTTAGATGCATTTAAATGTTATAAGTGATTTAATTAATAATAAATTATTATGTAGTATGTATATATCAATTACATTAGAGAATAATCGTGGACTGCATTGGCCATTTGTGATAGATCCAATGATCACTGTTCAAATAAAATTATTTAAAGTCAAAGTGTGCAAATGTAATTGATAATTATTATAACTTGAGTGTTGAGTAATTCATTGTTAATTCAATGTTCAAATTTAATATATTTGAATGTTTAAATGGTATAACTCAGGAAAAATAAGTAAGCTACTCCGTAATGGAAAAAATTTGAAGTGTGTATTCGTGATTACACTTTAGAAGCGTTATAAAATAAAATAAATTTATAAATATTCATAATGTTACATACAATCGATTTTGATAACAATCTAATATAATATTATATACATTATATATAAAATTTTATTAATTATATAATATATCGTATAACTGTATAAACACAAATTTATGAAATAAATGTAATCAAATCTCTGTACTTATGTTAGTACTCGTATATAATATTATTAAAGAATCCAAATGTTTAATATCAATGAAGACTGCGATAAAATGTAATTTTTATTTAGTGAGACAGTATTTTAAATTATTCGTCGAATCTTATAGCTGTATGCGAGAATATTTGAAACATCGTTACTTAACAGGTAGGCAAACAGTGTATGGTTAAATACATATTTAAGAAACGCATAAATCACAATATTCATTTCCGACAATACCCTCAACACATAAACGATTCGGCTCAATATATAGCTAACCGTCGTTATTACACAATTTAATTGCAGGTCATTGTTTTTATTCGGAATTAAACGTATTAAACAATAGTTCTAGATAATGTGGTCAGATGTAAAAGGTTATACAATGATATATTGAAATCGTATTTACAGTCACTAGTTTTACTATGATAAAAGTGCCTACAATCCTTTGAACTTTATTACAGTTGTAACCGGCAACCAGTCGCTAAAAATTATATTATATTGTATTATCGAAAATTAAATAATAATATTTTATTTTCTACATCTAATTGGTAATTCATCTATAATACAAAAACGTCTAGTAACAAATTTATACTGCAAATATTATAGTGTACCTACGTAATATTGAAAAAAGAATTCTAAATACGTGTCTTAAATTTAAAGTTTGAATATTTCTATAGCTATATAATAATATTTAGGGAATCAGTGCAAACGCGCATTGCATTTTATTAAGTAATCTGAATACGGTATTGATGTTCTGATATCGTAGGACAAACGTACAATTTTTCATAAAAAAAACCCTATCTGTTTACCAGATAAAATCGGTTAAGATATTAAAAACGCATACGTCGGTTTATACAAAATAAATAGCAATATTTATCGTACACATTCATACTATACGTACATACAACGAGCAAATAAAAGGTTAATAATAAACGCCGATGCAGCGGCACACATATAAGTATACACATATATATGTACTCGTAAGTATTATATGTAACCCTAGGCTATTCCTCCAGTGTTTTCATTGCGAAATGACAATTATTACATTATTATTATTTATTATATTATATAAGCCTTGGGGAGAGTCAATTCGGCGTGTTTACTTATCGGTGAAAGGACCAACCCTTTATCGGCGGGGATCGAATGCAAACTCGACGTCCGATACGTATCGGCAAACCATCGTTGTCGTCGTCCCCATTTATTGTGTGTGTATTATAACATTATGTAAAGGAGGCGACAAACACACACACACACGAACACGAGTATCGGTCGCATTAAACACTGTATATACGTGTGTATAATACGCTATTCTTTAGATACCTATACATATTTTTTGTCGTTCCCTTTCGTTTTTTTTTCCACCTCATTCTTCTCGCAGTATTATATATCCTTTTCCGTTTGTATCGATTCCGGGTCGCATATACGTATATATTATTATTATTATGTATACACACGACGGATATCTCTACGGGTAATAAACTCAACCGATCACCCGGGGGGAGGGGGAGGGGGAGGGGGTTCCAATACGCGAGGGATGATGATATTGGGTCTTGTCGGCGGCGTGTCACGAGTGTGCCGCCGTCGCGTGTGTTGTTTTTTCTTTTCACTCTTATGGCTGGGAAGAAAGGGTTCCGCAGTCGTCGCCGCCGCCGCCGCCGCCGCCTCGGCGAGAGGGTTTCTCGTGTTTCCGAATCGCAGTCAAAATAACATGCGTAAATATACAATAATATGCGTATGTATGTATAAACCAGCAAAAGGGTTGATCGTAAATTTTAAAATGTTTATTTTTTTTTTGTTTCTTTTTGTTATACGCGTACACGCACACACATGCGGCGTTTCTATTACACCGAATTTGTCACGAATGGCCTCTACAAAACGACGTGTCCCTTTGTCGGTATATATAATATGTACGTCTATATACGTAAACTCTTATCCCTATTATAATATCTCTTTCTATATATATAACACAATACGTTGCCGCCGAGTCGTCTCATTCCTTTGTACCGTGCACTGCCCCTTAAACAGTTTCGTTTTTTTTTTTGCTCCTAGACGTGCATAATATCATTGGAATTTGAAAATCACGAACTCACACTTTGGCAGGACGCATGAGTATTGAAATCATTGCGATCGACTGACTCCCCGTTTGTATACGTTTTAAAAATAAAATAGTTCAGTATTAAAACGTTTTCTATGAACCAGAGCATTTCTATACTAGATTTCTATATTATACGCATTACAATATAATACGTCTGCAATTTACTTGTAATCGCGTCATCATAGGTAATTGGATATGGTAACACAATTATTGTTTTCTAATGATTCTAATAAAGTACGACTAATTTTATTCATTGAATTTTTATTGATCATAAACAGAATAATATTTATAATTATACACTACGGAACGAAGATAAATCGTTTTTCTCAAATTTATTCTATAGGCTGATTTATAATAAATAAAGTTTCTCTGCAACACATTCGTGTATTTAATATTTAATAAAATTACGATGAGTCGTTTCATATACATTCAATGTCTAATAAATACTTGTTATTTTAGTTGTTTTTTTCACTGTAGTCATGTAAAATGAATATACATTCAAAATAGCCTTAGATAAACACTGACATTCGGTGATTGAGCTGACCCATCTATCGTCAAAGTATAAGTATAAATAAAAGTTTACAAATACTCGAGTAAGCGTATTTATAAAAAAAATAAAATACAATATTATAACTTATAAACACTGTATAATATAACGCGTGTTCTGATATTCAAAACTCAATAAACATTATTATACTGTAAAAATATAATTTAATTATTTTTTTAACTCGATATGCAATTTAAAATTTTCACAAATGTCTACGGTATCGAATATTTAAATAGTGTCTAAAGCTAAAAAATATATTTAACTCGTTATTTTCTTGAACGTTAATAAATTATAATTATTTGCACTCAATTTTACTATGTTAATCTACAGTGATTTATTTTATAATTATACACCTGTTTGTTGACGTGTAGTATTAATTACAAGCTAACATTTTAGTGTTATCAAATATGCGGACTACAAAAATTAAATGCAGTACGATTATTTCAATATTATAGAAGTTAAATAATAAAAATAATATTCATTATTGTGTATGAATAATTTACTGAATATTTATCATATAAAATTCACACGAACGTACGCGCTTAACACGTGTCACAGAGGTTTGATTTTTGTGTAACTCTTGCATAAAATGTGTGTAGTATGTACGATGTGATCATATGCGATGTGCCGATGTTCGACGCTGCAAAAAGACAGACATAATGTGCTGAGGCGAAATAATAATAATAATCAATGATTAAAAACCAGCTTGAATTAATTTGCAAGTCAACAAAATATATAAGCATACGATAAGTTTTTTTAAGCTTTCTTTTTATCAATAAGATTTAATAGCATTCAGTGCTATCATTTATACTTCTACCTATAGAATGTTTGAAACTTTATCTCTGTATACTTGTTGTATAACGATACAAATTGAAAAGTTGTTGAAAGTCGTACGCTGTAAAGAAAGCGTTAAAGGTATGTTAAGTTCATTCATCAGATCAAAGTTATACGAGTAAAATCACGAATAGATATATATATATGCTAGAAGTTTATAAAATATATTCCGAGAAAAGCATATTCGATTAGTTTAAATTGTTTTTAAATTTAAGCTACTGGTCGATGTTAACATTGATACATATATTATAATATATTATTATAACATAGAAATATTATTTTAAATCATATTGTCCATGACTTTCAAGTATATTAACAGGTTTAATCACTAATTTATAATATCATGTACGTTACATTATACATAGTCCTAAGTTTAATAAAAGATAAAAAAAAAATGAAAATAAAACAGTGGCTAAATGGTAGAGTTTTAAATAAAATTATAAAAAAAGTATAATAATGCAAATCACATAATAATTTTAATGATAAGGAAATGAGTATTTACTATATTTACAATAGCCGTCGTAAATGAGTGTTGAGTACATAATATAGATATTACGAATAGGTACCTATGTTTTGTTTTTTCCTCGTAACCATATAGTCCATCGTCGGGAATAATAAAAAAATAAATGAACGATTTTGATACTGTGTAGGTGTATAACACGCGGCCGCCCATTCTTTTTTTTTTTTTTTTTAAAAATCAATAGAGCAGTTTTTATTTCGGCCTTCGTCCTGTTTTTGCCATATGTGTAACTATGTGTTAACCGATTTTTCACTCCGTTTTGTTCTTATTAACGTTATCGACGCGAACCACTGTACAAACCACACGCGTCAGTGTCAAAACCTATTCTTAACATCGATGTGCTAAAGTAGTTGTGCTTACTTAAACATATTATACACATGAAAGTCAACCATAAAACGAAAATATACGTAAACTTAGTTTTGTTCACCACACCGCATCAGCCATAGAACGGTAACGATAATAATTGATCATTTATCTAAACTACCTTATTAACGATCATAATAATAATAATACCATTACTATGACTTTGATTAAAAATCTTTTCAAATTTAGTTTTTATAACTTATTATAGTACAGTAGTGAACGCAATATGATCATTTAATAAAGACAGTAATGTTTAAATAATGTTAAGTTGTTACATTTATGGTAAGTTTATAAAAATAGTATTTTTCAAGTCTTATAGCTATAATGAATACGTTACGATACACACAGCAAACAAGTGCATAATATTTGCATACTTGCATATTATTATTATTTATCTGCTACTCTGAGAATATTATATTAAAATATAATGCATGAAACCGTTTTAGAAGATAAGTCATCTAATTTAAAAAATGTTTTTTTTAAATAAAAAAAAAAAACGTATTATTGAATTTATCTAGATAAATCAACCCTGAACAAAAACGAACTTATTATTTTTGATCAATGTCTGGCGAACATACGCATAATACGACGTGTCCTAGTTAATAAGGATCATTGTCATATATTATCGTTCTTATCGTTCACGTCAAATTTAAAGAAAGTAATATTAAAAAAAAATATATCTTTTATATCGTACTCGTTGTTATTACAGTGATGAGTGCATTTTAAAAGACCATTGCTTTGGTAGATTGTCGGTGGTTTATTAGGACGATCGTCGGCCAACTTGACCCACCTGCATTCCAGGTATCTATATACAAACATACAGACAACTCCATCGTCCGCCGCAGACCACCTGCATTTATACCCTTCCTACCCTCTCTTAGGAACCAACCGACTCGCCCACTAAGTTATATAGGTATATTCATGACATACCCTACACGAATATAATATGTAATATGTGATTATATCTCTACGTATATTATCCCAGCTGGATCGCAAATTACACAAAGATTCGTTACTATCATGGCCAGGAGAGGTTTTTGTTGGTCTACACTATAGGATCCTCGTCTAGCGCTTATATATCCTGTATAGTGTATAGTGTATATTGTATATAACTAAGCGTATATCTATAGCCCGAACCGTTTTTCGCCGGGTAGAAAAGTGTAGCAATTATGTGAGAACAATTAATACCATATAGAGACAGTATATTTGTGAACTTATCATGGTACACTAACTAACTGTAGTTTAGATTTTCATGAAAAAAAAAAAAATGAAATTGAAAAGTTGTTTATACTACTTAAACTATCATTGATTATAGATACATCATACGATCTGATAATATGTCAACGAGTTTTTGTGAAAATTAAAAGAAAATAATACATAAGAGTAAGGAGAAATTGTGAACTTTGGATTTTTTATTGTTTAAAATAAATTTCACGATTTTTCGAAATAAAAATTTTTTAAGAAATGTTAAAAAATAAAATAAATATGATAAATAAGTACGATTATATATGCATGTCGACATAATGCTTACATTTTTTCGTTTTAAATCGTAGACTTTTGTTACAAAAGAATTTTCAGTAAAAAAAAAAACTTAAGTGTTGTTATTAATGAAAAATACTTAATAGGTATAATAGGTATATAATTTATTTTAAAAGTATAAAATTTATTTTATTTATAATAGCATAAATATACATTTGTTTGATAAGTATAATTTCTGTAGAACACAAACTATATATACCATATATGTATAAGGTGTTTAAAGACTTTCAACAAACTTCCATTAAAAATGTCACTATATCTGTTGAATAGTATTAGTACACCCTGTATAATGTAACAGCAATGTACTTGAAGTATTTAAAAAGATTTTAAACGCACAGAATCCTACAGTTTAAGAGAACGTACTCGAATTGTATAATATTAAAACAGGGTTGTTATAACGATTTTTTAAAAACTAACATTCCGGGAAAGAAGATACTATATAAATGTCTAATGGGAATGGAATAATTGAAGTAATTTTTTTTTTTTGCATGCTTTTTTTTTAATCTCGTGCTGGCTACTACCAATGCACGGTGTAAAATAAAACACGAAATGTGCTGCGAAAAAAAATTGGGGTCGGGTATTCCTCCCTATTCCCGGTTTGTCCTTTTAAGAAAAACTCGTAGGACAGAACGAACGAAAATAAAAAAAATCAATCACAGTGTTATATCTCCCCCCTTGCGTCGCGGTTTCGTCTCATTTAATTCAAGATCATTGCATGGCCGTAAAAAAAAAAAAGTAATAAAGTATAGCAAATGAAAACATAAGCTTATATCGTCAAATGAGCCTGAACGTATATTAGTGGATAATATATATAATATTATGACCAAGCAATACAGGTTGATCGCAGTAATCCAAATGATAACAACAGGTCGTAGGAGAAGTGTAGTGCGAGAAAATATAGTATTTTTTTTTTATTGTATAATCATACTAGCTATGACGTTAGTGTTCAGTTGGACAAAATATCAATAATGTACTATAACGCGATATGATTTTCACTTTTCAGTTAAATTCATTTATGTATCGAACACATCCATTACATGTTTAAGTAGATGCATATATCTATACCTATTTTATTTTCTGTACACAAATTTTAATTAATTCATTTCTGCGCGTTACTAATGATTTGTTTTTTTCAAAGATTATAAGTATAAACATGATGATATATAAAATTTAGACATGGGTATTCACTGATTTGGAAAATCTGCAAGAAGTAAATAAACAACTCGCGAACATATTTCGTTACAATCTAAATTATTTTCCATTAGGTAATGTAATACATTTAAATATTTCAAAATTGAGCAAGTAGATAGATAGAAAAGAGTTTCAAATCAGATTACAGCCTTACAGGGGATGACTTTACAGTTTATTATGAAATTAAAAGAAGGGTACTAACTACAATGTATAATGGTTGCGCCTATATAGAGCTATCAATGTGTGTCTAGAAAAATATAATCTGTTGTTATTAATATAGTAAAAGAAATACTTTATAAATTGTAAATAACTATTATAGAAATATCAAATAATATAAAAGAGATTATAAACTAACATAAACAAGTTTGTAATAACAGTAAGTATTATTTTAAAGATCCCTATTTGAAATGGATTTTCAATTCATTTTCCATTATTCAACATTGGCATATTGAATGATTTCCATATTTAATTATTTTTTATAACTGGTACTAAAGCACAAAATATAAGGCACACTCAAGAAGAATTTACTTCGACCTGATTCTCAATTTGTCGTCCATTTTTTTTTTAAGCTAACTTGAATTGTCTCCCAATTTCAAAATTACCATACCATCAAATGACTCAAACATTATATAGTTAAGTTTCAAGTTCTCAAGTTTTTTCCGATAGAAGATTATTCAACTTTAAGCATTGATTATATAATCGAAAAAAAATTATTACCTTAATTTTTTTTAATTAATTAAAACGTCCATTGTGTATTTATTTAAAAACAAACCTTAAATTTATCTCAAATTAAAATGGTTTTCCTTATTTTTGATAATAATGTTTATTTCATATTTTTGTAAAAAAAAACACTTGTTAATAACTTAAAAAATACGCAAACGTAACTAATTATGTAATAGTAAACTTATCTTCAAGAATTATCAGTGATTGAGGATGTTATTAAAAAAAAAAAAAAAAACAAAATACCAGCAAATGTGAAAATCAATAAAATAATCAATAATGCAATAAAGTACATTGAATCGAATATTTAACCGATAGTACAATAAAATAAATAGATATAATATTGATATTTTATTATGGGTCTGATTTATTGCTATGGGAGGCAATTTAAGTAAAAAAGGTCACCTACCTATTTACGAAGCAGTTTGTGCGCACCGAAAATATATTATAAACGTAGGATGTAATTATTTATTCTGTCCTTAAATAGTACAAGTCAATTATTATGATTATAAAATAAATTGAATATTCTGATTAAATTTTTATCGTTTACCTATTCCGTTTAGACGTTTTTAAACTAATTAGCAACACTTTATTCTGTATCAGTATACAGGCAGTGACCAATATTTTATGTTTTCATGTCTTACTAATCACTAATCAGTTTCTACATAAATATATAAATACAAGTAAGGTCAACAGCCAACAAGACAAAAATAATAATTAGTTACTTATGGTTAAAACAGGTTACATTTAATTTAACTGCATTGATAAAAATGCATAAATTAATTCAAAATATATTTAAAATTCAAACTTGGAATTAAATTACTAATATGACTAATATGTGTAACTAATTATTATCTAGTTAATCAAAGTAATATACTTAACTATTTGTGGGTATTTGCATTTTGAATCTGGTAAAACGTTTATAATATACATAAATTGTAACATAATTAAATACTTACAGGTAAATTTAGTAAATAAATATACATTATTTAAAATTATAAAAACACTATTATACCATTTGGGTACACAATATAATATTATACTAAAAACTTTACTGAACAGCTTTTCAGACCACGGTTAAATAATTATATTCAAACGCTTCCACCTTGGATAGATTATACAAAATATCGATAAATAATACATTTTAACATATTTTCACAACAAATATTTGTCAACTCTAATATTCAATGAAGTTATTAAAACAATATTTTTTGATTATTTGGCCAGGTTGTGATAAACGGTACTCTATGAAAATACAACCATATTCGAGCCCAAGAATTATATTATAAATAACTTATTTCCATAAAAATTACTTACCGATGGGCACATTTTGCAAGTATATTTACGACCACCACCATTTTGATGCGTGACCACGTGATGTGCGTCCGTGATTTTAGCGGCATTTATCGGATGAGGTACGATCAACATGGGCGTCGCTGAATTACCAGTGGGCGAAATGCTGCTAGCCGTACTTGCTGTACTATGCGACCTCGGCGTACCACCCCCATGCTGCTGATACATACCAGAACCATCCTCCATACCACCTGTAAATCAAATTTGAATAATCATCGTGAATTTCTAAGATTAGTTTAGAACTCATAACTTAATAATATTATAACATATATAATATTGTATATAATACTAAAATTATGTAGGTATATAGATATTATATTTAAATAAATTAGTTGTACAATCCAAATTTACTTTTCATGAGTCAAAACAAAATTCATGTATGAATCACGCCCTATGGCAACCTATGAGGATTAAAAAACGAAGTTATGAACCATAAACATTAAACACTATCCATGTCTCAAAGTATATGTGTGCAAAATTTGGTGTCAATTGTTTCTGTACTTTTCAAGTCTATCAAGTCTATAAGCTCGACACAAACGTACATTAATCGTTATTCATACAATACAAATATCTCAAATTAGCCTAAGTATCCCGAAATCAAAAATAATTTATTTAAGTACCATATAGATATAAGCGAATTAAACGGGTTATAAACATTGCAATCACAGTGTTTTATTATGAAAATAGATGATTGGTTCAATACTAAAACCAGTTTATGATCAAATTTTATGGTTTATTTATTTTGAATTAGAGAAACACCGAAAGAAAATCATATGTTGTTTGTTACTGTAGTATTATTGGTGTTTAGAGACTACAAATAGTTGAATACATTCATATACAAATCTAGATGATACTTACTCGAGTATTTTGAACAATAGAAATATATTACAGTATATATTATTAGGTATGGAATAATAAATATTGCATATCAGTTGCATGAGCATATGTATACAATTTATTGAATAATTTATGGTAAACGAATTGTTCGGTAAAATAAAAAATTGTAAGTTATGTAAAGAATTTTTATTTTTGCAACCAAAATTAACATTTTCTGTATATTTTCGATAAATTATAACAGATTTTGTATGTAGGTATCAGTATACCGCGTCCCTATGAGTCAAAATGTATGCGAAATTCGGCATTTCAAAGGGTTTAGGCGGTGTCATTATTCTTTGAAAACAACTATAATAATAATACGTTGGTATCGATTTAAAACCCGTTCTGAATTTGTCGTGACCATAAAACAGTATTCAATTTTGTATATTAATGTTTTCGTTACACAATAGCTCATAATATGGTATTCTTAAAACATGAATCTTTCCCAAATTCGCATCTACCTGATTAATGCAGAAAATCTGAAAATTAAACAGAATAATATTATGTATTACCTACATCTTTGAGCGTGGTGTGCTAAAAAATTTTTAATTTTTTGGCTAATCAATGATCATATTTTAAAAATATTTCACAACTGCTACTATTTTCAAGTTATTAAAATGATATAATATAATTTATCTATATTTAATTGATATTAGCCAAATATTATAATATGGGTTTATGAAATAAACGATCAAATTATGTGTTTCGAAACTGGTTTCGTTAAACCAAATAAATAATATTAGCGTACAAAGGTCTCGCGAAACACGTTTGATCCCATGTAAATCCGATCGAGTTTGTTAAAATATATTATGTATACATATATAATATATATTATATATGTATAGATTTATACGTATTTCGAGCGTTTGTTAGCATAATATTTACCATCAGATGTAGGGGTATGTAAACTTTCTTACCTCGATGTCCTTTCGTGAAAAAATAAACATCTAGAGTATACTTCCATATGCATATATATACATGTTGTGTGTCAAGATTTTCATGTTATTTGCATTTTGAAATTTTAAGCACTTGGATTAAACGGATGGCATTGAAAACAATAATAATTGTATTTTATCGATGCACACATAATATTATCACGAAAATGGGCAAGTGTCAAATGGAGCATAAATATGGGGATTGTCGAACTGCACTCCTTACCTAAAACAATGATTATGGGGCCTAACATCACGTTAGAATTGAACTCAGTCCGGACATTTCATAGTACTTATAAATATTCATTTTGGTTTACAATAGTGTTAGTGAGTGTCAAATGGTCAACAACGTATTCCTACTAGTTTAGAAATAAACATAAATTTATATTTCAATGTTAAATTACATATCAAAATTGCAATTATTTGTTAATTTTTATACTATTATTTTAAAAATTTGAAATAAAAAGTTAGTTACGTATTTAGATAGCGTAAATCTTTAACCATACGCCACTCGTCACCTAATAAATCAGAACCGTAGAAACTGACCCTGGCTCTCTATAAGAATCCTTTTTCTTCTATATCCTGGCCTCGAGCGGAGGTGCCTCATTTGTGTCACATTATATATAGGCTATACGTGTACACGGCGTGGTAATGATATCGGGAGAGTATAATAATAACATGTATTATAACTGTACCGAAGACAGCCGGCCCGAAGACTAGACTGACCACGTTCCGGATACACGCCGGAGGAGCGGGTGACAGTTCATTGTAGGGGAGAGGGTGTAATGAGCCGTACAACGGTGTCGGACTACTCAGAAAGGTATTCAAGGCGAACATCGGTGAGTATAGGTGATCATATCAACAGTATGTCAGTATATTATATTTTATGTGTATATGCGTATGTGTGTGCAGGTGTACGTGTGTGTGTGTATACGTGTACAATGTGCAGTATATATAAACAGCCTCGCCTTGTCAACTCGGACACGTACTCTGCAACCAACGTTATGACTGTCGACTACGATTACGACCCTGCGTGTCGTATCCATGGAAACTATCGATATCTTTGGAGAGTAAAAAAAGTTAATTATAATGCGTATTGGTATTGATGCATATATCCTATGCCCACGAGCCATCCGCAGGACTTTCAAGAGAACAAACAAATCACTCCGTTCGATAGTCGTTCTGCTTGACGGCCAGTTTGCCATATTTGCTAAATAAGGGTATACCCATGTCACTGCGGGGGAGCTTTCGATAAAAGCATTACATTAAACGGAATTCTACATACATAGGTATAATAATATTGTAAATTTACTAACAAGCACTACAGCTACTCTTATCATACCTGGTCTGCGTAAATGCATATATAGTAAAAACATGTAGAATATATATTATTCAAATATATCTTGTGCAAGTACTGATACGTGGAAATATTGATCATGTATTATAAATAAAATCAGTGATTTCAACTTTTTTTTGATTAATATATAATATTATGTAGACTCTCATTACGTACCTTTTGAAAGTTGTTGTATGTGATCATTGTTGTTCATTTTCGCCTAAAATAAAAAAAAATCATATTAGTTTTTACTAAATGTCTATGTTTTATATAAATACATAGATTTAAAGGTAACGTTGCTTTTTAAATTATGTTTTTATAAGTAAATAAATCCATAAAGGTTTAAGTAAGTCATAGACATTTTATGTCGTTTTGGTGAAAAAACACGAATCTGACAAATATACGTAATTAATAGGTACAAAGTGTATATCTCTAAAAACGAAAAAAATATTATATTCAATTAACAAAGGAAATATATGTTGTAAAAACAATTCGTAAATCTGTCATAATTACATCTAGATAATATACCTATCTGTACAGTGTACAAGTTAAATTAAGTAAGGAAGTTGAATATATAAGTATTCTTTTCGGTGTTAAATCATCGAACTCCTCGTATTTAGTATTTATTATATTATATGTTACAGGAGAATGTCCTTATTATCGTTATATTACTTAGGTATCTATAATATTTTGAACCATTATTTCGGATATTCAGCACCACCGCGGTGCCTAAGAAGAATCAATAGTCAGTAAGCGATAGGGCTTATAAAATAGAAACCAGTTTAATCCAGACGCCTAAAACTGGATATAATATATGTATATCCATATTATACATATTAATATACGAAACGCATAGTGTTTTTAATGGCTATCTAAAGTAAATACATGTAGAAATCATAATGACGTATAGTAGTAGTAGTAGTGTTAATAGTAATAGTATTGTGTATAAGTACTGTGTAGTAGTATATAGTGAGTAAAGTGTATAATATTGGCAAACGCGTTTGCGTTTTTCTTTATCGTTTTTGTTATTTTTTTTTTTTTTTTAGAATTTTACCTCATAGCCTTGTTTCATGGCTGTCTGTCTAGTCCAACTATAGTCCACTTCTTTGCCGTGTCCACCACATTGCTGTAAACACACAAACAAAACCGACCAATCAGAATTATGTACAACAATATCAGTGTAAATCCGGACCTGCCGGAGTGCGCAGCTCACGTGATTCGAGAATGCACAATTTTAACACAATCATAAACTAGTAATATATTGTATTATTATAATTTATATTATATACTGTTGATAATAATTAATAAACATTTATACTGAATATCAATTTGCAATCGATATAATATTAATACGTGAATTACGCACGATTGGATTTTAACATAAGTTGCGATGTAAGTATAGGTACTTATATAATATTGATTGACTACAATTACGAATTTATTGTATAATGATTATTGATGAATTAATTTTTATTAATTTCTTTTTTTTTTTTTAATATTGATAAATGTCTGATATAAAAATTAATAGACGTGATTACGATGAGGGTAACTATACGGTAAACGCAGTACAACATTTATACAATAATAATGGTAAGTATAACGAGTAATACCACACCTATTTAACCACTGAATACAATAATATGTATGCGTTTAGTATAATTCGAATAAAACATTGTAAAAACGTATTGTTTTAGATTTGTTTTATTAGCTCGTTTGTATGGTCTTATCGCATTTTTACTGCATAGAAACTTTTTTCAAAGTCGTCTAATTATAAAAGAGTTTACTGGTGCTCCATTATACAAGCGCAAATGGTTATCATAAAACAATTGTATTATTTTTTAGCTGAATACCTTTTCTCGATGACACCTTACGTAAAAGGCGTTTTATTGATACATAATTGAAGCATAATTCGTGCATATATATATATAGCTTCTGTTAGGGTAGATATTTATTCATTTTCCGTTTGCATCTGAACCTACCGTATCCCAGAAAAAATTAGGGTTATTAAATGTTTTTTTTAAATACCTTATACCATACAAAAATAATACGTTCGATTAACTTAAAAAAAACACCGTTATTTATTTTACAATCTCCAATTCATCTGGATATAAACATGTTTTATTATGTTTTCCTTTTCGGCGTTTTTATTGTTTGGCAAAACTTTACAGACGCAATGTTACCCCTCCGACCCCGCCCGAGCCAACGAAACGGCAAACGACTGTCCCGGGTACCCGAATTCTATGTCGATTTATTATCCGGTCCTCGTCCGAAACCACTATTATACACCGAGTAGGTATGTATATATTCGACTCGACATAACGGTCATCTACCCAGACGGTTTGAGAAACAATCGAATTCGAATAAACCGCTTCGCGAATGCACAGCGTTGCGGTGAAACGTCGAGAACAATCAATGATATCTGCACAGAGAATAACGTAATTCTTATTATTATTGTTATTTTAAAACTAAAAATATCATCGTGTTATGTGCACACGGTACGATGGCTATGTTATTGTAGTGTGGGTTAACAATATTGGATAGATAATTGCTTTTTTTTTCAAAAGGTTAGGTTAAGTTAGTCAAAAGACTCCTCGCGTTTTTATAAATTAATCCAGTAGAAAAAAAACTAAACCCCGTCGATATGCTATGGATATATTGTATTACGTGCTAAATTACGCGGAGAGAAGTGTACTATATTATGTACGTTGTACGTCAAATGATCATGTTCTTGTCGCAACTCCGGCTCGTTAAACCTACATACCTATATATGGAATCTAAAAATTACTATGCGTATACCCTGCAATATCATTATATTCGTATATTATTTTAAATTGTTTAAAATGTTCATCCCGTTGCAGGTGTACTTTAATACCTACACATATCACTCGTCTACCAACCCCGTTAGATGCATGTCGAGATATGATATCGTCACAAATTATCGAAGAAGAGACTACGAGTTTGGTTAGTTTTGTACACACATAAACTTCGTACATAATTGTGCCTGTCGTATGATTACATCCAATGCTCGTCGATTATAATTTTATAGGTCCATGGGAATAATATTTTATGTTCTGCTGTTCGGGAACGTGTGTGTTTTTTCAATTCGTCGAAGTTAAACCGAAACCCCGATCGCGTGACTATACAACCCCGGAAAGTAATATAAACGATGTGTTGACGTAAAAGCTTACAGGTGATGACTCCATAAGTTTCCAACGACCGTTTAATTGCATAATATTATTAACGAGACAAATAGCGATATATTTGTATAATCGTATTAACATTTCATAACAGTTTCTCACCTGAGCATTACAACTATTTATCATTAACTCGAAAACACAAATATTTGAAAAAAAAAAGAAAACATAGCTTCATATAAACCAATAACTGTATTTATACAACAATCATAATATCACTATGATAATATGATGTATTCCACAATACAATTTTAGAAGTATTATTGTTATATTATTAGTCTGAAAAATAAATGTCGTGGAGTAGGAGTTTCGTTAGAAATAAATTTTTTTACTTCATTTCTTAATAATGAGTTTGCTGTATATTAATAAAAAATAACATTTATTTGTTTGTAAAAATCTTGCTTAAAAAATCTTCATTATTTAATATTGTTTATTGTATTCGCATATAATGAGCCTTAAGTTCCCCCCTTTTTAAACTGAAATTACCAAAAGACTGAATATTTAGAGCTTAAATAGCCTATTGCCTACACATTCTGAATTTAAAAGATTTTTTTGCATATTCAACCACCGAAAGACACTTTGAAATCTTATGATAAGCTTATACTTAGATTTTATTGTCGCGGACATTAAGAATATGTATACATGCACCCCCAACCTTTGCAATATACATCACGGCAATTCGACATTGTTATCTTCGGTACGTCGTAAACTCGTAAAATAGGCTGATACGACAAACGCGGTGTGAAAACGTTTCTTAAGGTTTTATTTTCTGATATATACTTACTATACTATAGTTATAATATATACACAGCTTGTTTACCTTCGGGGGCTGTTTTCGGCCTACCCCTTGCTCGCCGCCGAAAATTGTTGTATTAATAAAATAAAAATACGTAATGAACCGTAACTACGTGATTTGAATAAAAATCCCACCGAGGCGTGTACGAATCACGGCGAAGATTAATGTTTTTCGTCAGTCGTAAAATGGAAAATATGATAAATGATAGGAGCCACAAGGTGTTCGATCTCGAATATATAGAAATGGGTACCTACCTGTAAACCGTATACCTTGACAAATCCGTGTTGTTCCGGATCGCGTCAGAATGTTAAATAGGTCTTGGGAACAAAAATCAAAACCAGATCTAGTGAAAAGGGTGCGACGCGTGAGCTAATACGACGTATAGGTACACACTGCAGTACAGACAGTATAATTTTATGTGGTACCTACCCACACTTAACACGATAAACGGCATTGGGCTAAACGACTAATAAAACATAGTATAATACCTATCAAACCTTAAAGTTCTTATACTACTTAATACGATGTAAACAATTTTATTTCGAGTATGTCAACTGCCTATACTTAAATATTTCATTTAAATTCTACCAGAACTAAAATTTGTTTTCAAGTAGTTATGGAAATGTGTAGAATATTTATAAAATATAGGGTAAATACAATAATTTTAACCCCCAAAACAGAATATACTATTATGGACGTTATTAATATTTTAATATGTTAATCGTTTGTTAAGTTAAAAAAATTTGTACGAAATGAGAATTTATGCTTGCAAATTTATAGTCCAACAAATGAGAACTGTTTTAGGACTTAGCTTAACTTATTTTTTGTATGAAAATAAATAAATTTGATATTGTTTAAAAAATTAAAGTATCTATTTACATCTTTAATTTTAGTTGTAATAACATAATTATTCAAAGTTTCAAAGTATTCAAATACTGAATGAAAATTATGTCTGTTGCTATTACAATATATTGGGTTTAATGTTCTCTAAATCACTCGATGTTTCTTTCTATATGAACTTTTGGGAAAAATAGTATTGAGGCGTGTAAATTAGCCAACGATTATATAAACGTTCATTATAAAAATATTATAATAAACTCAACCGATAAATCTATTTTTAAGATTGCATTAGTGCAGAAGACAATTATATTGGACTAAAGATATTGAAAATATGATTATCAACAATTTACTGGATTGAATTCTTACTTTTAAGGTAGCATTAAAGATTTTGTGTTTAACAATTAAAATTAAATGATTTAATAATAAAGTCCATATAATACATAATGTTATAAAATACAAAAGTCTACATATCAAACAATAGGTACAATATTATTGTAAGTTTTAAATACATTTATGATTCACGCGTTATAAAGCATATTCATACCATATTTATGTAGCTCTTGAATTAATCAAATATAATTTAATTTTTATAAATTATTATCAACTGAATAGTGTATAGTGCAATTTTTGGTTATAGGCTTAAAACAGCGTTCAGTGGTTCGCATAATTCAATTGAAAAAATAGTTTGAAAAAAAAAAAACCGCATAACGGGTATACAATAAGCATAATAAATGTTATGTCTATGTTTAAATCGAACGTGTTTGAAATGACTATACATATTTATATATATTTGTATTATTATCTTTTAAAACTAATAAACGAGTTTAATCACTGCTATAATAGATTCAATGTGTATAGAAGAAGTTCGACGACGCAAAGAGGATAACCTAAAAATACTATTAAACCATTGTTGTTGTTATATATATTGTCAAGTAGAGTAAAAAAAAAAAAAGAAAAAAGGCACCGACATGTGACGGAATTTAGAGAACACAATTCTGCCGTCGTGGGCGAATTAAAGAAGACTTTAGGACGCATTGTGCGCTAATGAAGCTCAGAGGGGTGAGTCGGGTGGCGGGGAAAACGCCGAGACTTGGCGGGCGGAAGACGACTGGCAGAGAGCAGTGGCGGGGAGGGTTGAAAAAAGTCCCGGACCAGAAAAAAAGGGGTCGCGTGTATACACACACACATATATACATATATATATATATATATATGCATACATACGAGAGAGGGGAAGTAGTGGGCGTAAAACGTTATAAAAAAATCAATAAGTGCTGTAAAAAAACCGGGGTTTTTTTCCCCGGGGATGATGGACGGGGGGTTAGTGGTGGAGGTGGAAAGCGCATGCTCATCAACGCAAACGGAGGGTAAAAAGCTGGTGAACTTTTTTTTCACCCACTGCCTGTATAACCCTTGTTAAAAAAGTTTCGTGATGTGAAAATGTAGAGAAAAAAAAGCAAAAAAAGCAACACTTAATCGAGTGTATGTGTGTGTGTGAAAAATATCACGTAAAGTATACGAGCTTAAGAGCGACTTAAGGTCAAACTTTTTAACACATCAAGAAGAAGCTTCCCTTCGAAGGAAAGGGTTCAATGCGTGTGTTTCAAAAGAGATATTTGTATAGTATAGTAAAAAACAGGAAAAGGAATTTTCCAAAGAACTGACACCTATAATTAATGTCGAAATTAATTGAGATCAAAAATCCTTCACCGTCACCACATAATATATATTTACCCATGTATTTTGAAAACTTATGCCAATTATTAATGTAATATACTCGATAGATTGTTAGCTTGTTAGAAATATGACGATACAGTCTCTAGAATATGAATTAAAATTAACTCATATGGACGTATTTGAAGTAATAATAAATAATAATCTTTTATGTTGAGTTTTAATTGTTTTTCTAATCGTAACCTTCTATCCTTGTAAATTTATATATTCTCTAGTGATCGAAAATTATTAAAATAAAAAATACTTTACGATAAGCTTTATATAGACGAGCAAATTTAGTTTAAACCTAACTGAAAGAATACACTACAATGTATGGATAAATTTACAATAATTAAGAATAATTTTACTCTATATATTATTACCTGAAATGTCTCACGTGTCTGAGATAAATATTTTCGTCTGTTTGTATGGTTTTAAAACATTGATAAACAATGACATTGTATACTTACCAAAAGATTTGAAATATCAAACAATATTTCCCGATATTTTAACCTAACCTAACCTAATTTATGAGATACATCCAATTTGTCACTTTGCCATATTTTATTCATTGTTATTGTTTGCATATTGAATATATATGTAGGTACTAGTTATAGAAACTGTCCACAGTTAGTATTTTAGAAGATGGTTTATGCCAAATAAAATAAACTTAAGTCTAATAAAAAATGCTTTCAACCAAAAATATTTAATCCACTTTTAATATCAAATATTAATAGGTACCTAAATATATTTGTATTTATTTGTGATTTCATTGAGATTACTACTGTAAGGCGTTAAATCAAATAAATTAAATAAAACAATTTAAAAGTAATTTCGCACAGAGAATAGTGATATATCGTATACATTACATACCTATATTAGATTGAAAACAATAATTTCTTTTCGATAAAAATATAAATCATGGAGCAAAGAAAGATTTCAGCTGTGATTTTTAATATATTTTTTCATCGCTAATTGGTATTGAATTGTTATGAGTTTATGACCATATTATAATTATACGAGTTTCATAATATAATACCTACTATTAAATATTTACTTTTCATTTGATTTTAATGTGTAATTTTTGAAATACATATTATAAATAATAATAATAATAATAAATAATAGTGAACATTAATATACCTAACTAAAATAATTATAGTGTGTGTTACACTAATCAACTCGTATTAAAATAATATAGAGAAGCGTTTGACTTATTTGCAAACAAAACTTACTGTATATAATATATATTATACAAAGTTTATTCATTACTAAAGTATACGCACAATTTTTACCAATTACCTACTATATTTTATAGGACGGACTACGATTTATTTTATTCACTTATAGAACTAGTAAGAAAGCACCGTAATCGACGACAGCGGTTAACATACGTCGAATTGCCTGACTAAGGGCTATATAATGTATATAATATATCTTTCTATCTATATATAATGTATATAACAATAATGGTATTCAGCCATTCGGAATCAATTATCCCTCGAGATTACGCGCGTTACAAAATGCGTCCCAGGTGAAACCCGAACGGCCACCGCAGCCGAAACTAATAGATATAAATATGATCGATTACTAATATTAATCCGATATTAATGTGTGTGTGGGTATGTAACGATGATTATTATTGTAATTATTTTCATTTTTTCGTTTACATACAGAGTGATTCTTTTGGAATTAAATACTTATCATCTTCAAAGTTATTAACGAAAATTCACGTCTACTAAACCTTATATTTAGTTAATTAGTTTATAACTAATAAGTGATTGAAGTTTAGACGAGTGGAGTGGAGTGACACAGTTGAAGTGTATTCAACGAACTATTG
Source organism: Aphis craccivora (assembly GCA_009835225.1). Classification (NCBI taxonomy): domain Eukaryota; kingdom Metazoa; phylum Arthropoda; class Insecta; order Hemiptera; family Aphididae; genus Aphis; species Aphis craccivora. The sequence continues at coordinate 130,795 of VUJU01000004.1, forward strand.
GTCCAGCAGGTACAGATAATGAGCGTTAAGCTGCTAAGACTATTAAGATAGTGACCTTGCAACATAATATTAATAAACATTTACATAAAATAGTATTGATGTCTCACGAGCCTTGAGTATGGTGATACCTAAATGCAGTGTCGTGACCATATTTGGGTTTTTTTTTACCGGGTTTACAGTTAATTTGATTAAATTAATTATTTCTTTTTTTTTTATGGAAAATTTACGCAGCAAAACAAATTAACATTGTATTGAGACCCAAAGTTTTCTCAGAATACAGCAGTTTTCTTAAATTGCATTTGAACTGTCCCTACAGAAACTATTTGTTCCTTTTTTTTCTTGAGTTACTCATTTATATTGACATGGTTAACAACTTTTCTTTTATCTAAACGTACCTATTTTTATCCACACAACTAAAACCCATGTTATCGTTTAATGAACATCGTTTGTAAATACAGTAAGAATTTCAAGCTAAATAGGGAAATTTAATTCAGAAGAACTAATTTAATGATATTAATAAAAAATCAAAGAGATAAGTATTCTATTTTTTCACGGAAGAAATGTGGTGCAGATATAATTTTTAATTTTTTAAATCGTATAAAAAAAGTTCTGGATAAAGTGAAGAACGTGAAGCGTTTATAAAGTTTCATGAAAGTTTTGGTTTGTATTTTTCCATTATGTAAAATAACAAGAAAATAAAGAGTAGAACGTTGGATATTTGATTAGAAATTAATAAATAGATACTATAATATTATAATATTAATCGTACTTTTAAAAGACTATCATAATCATAATAATAGCTGTACTATTCATTTACATGGTACATCAAACACAATAATAATAATCATCATTCATCATCATGCAGATGAATTAATTTTTAAATAGTCTATTACTGAAGAATTTAACAACGAGATTTTCAATTAATTTTTGTTTTAATTATCACATTAAACTATTATCTTTAATAATTACATTTTTTATACCTACACCATACGTAAATATGTAATATCAAAGAACATACGAGTTTATATCATTTAAATAAAAATTTATAAAATGATTTTTTTACATCAATTTTCTATTTGTGTACAAACATAATAGGTGTAATGTTTAATGTTATTGTTGTGGGTTTTTCGTCGATTTCCACGTTAAGAGAATTTAAGATTTCAAACGTCGTATCGTGTGTCAAATCGCGTTAGGTTATGACTTATGAATGTTATGACATTTGACCTTTCGTTCGGTTTTCTCACACGGCAAGCTATTGACACGACATTTTAGGTCAATATTTATAACAACACGCGTACATTTTAATATAGGAATCGACCGTTAAGGCTAGTCAACATTATTTCAACAAGTTGTTAAAATAATAATTATTCCCAGATTTAACCAATCATTGGAAAAATGTTCAATATTATATTAATATTGTAATCATAATTTACACAGACAAATTATGTAGGTCATGTAAATATATATAACACATATATTTTTGTGTATAATATAAACTCGTTGAAATAAATCGTTCGAGTTAAACAAAATTTGTGCACGTGTATGCTGTGTTCCTATTTATAACCATATACAGTTTGCTCGGATTATATTTTAACTTGCACGAATACAAACAAAAATATATTTTACTAAGTAGATAGTAGTATAGGACCTAATTAATACCAAAACTTACAAGACATACTTATATATTATGCGCGACAAGGGTTTGTATTTTTTGGAAAGTGAGAGTTTTAGTACCCATTCCTCACCAAAATTATACGGTAGGTATCTCAAAATAATCTGTGGGGGTCTACTCGCATAAACATACCATCAGATATTTTAGATTCCGACCGAAGTGACGATTGTATTGGTTTTACACTGCATCAGTGTTCATTTTTTCAGACATATATCATGTATGTAATTCTTTTTTTCGGGGGGGGGGGGCTTAGTCCTCTAGTTGTACTCGTCTACAACTCAGATATTTAATATTACGATATCACAATTATACACGTGTATTGATAACACGAGAACCTGATATAAAGTCACTGTAAGTACATAAAAAGCATTGAACACACTCCAATCATACCTAATTAAACACTACGGAAAATCGGCAGACTATGAAAGGTGTTGTGCCCTAAGCGGGCGGCTTCCGATGTATTGTTTTCAATTCGCAGTTTATACATAAAATGTGTAGTAGGTAGTTACCGACTGACCGACGCTGGACACAAGCACGTCCATACAGGTGCACGCGTGCCAGCCGGTCTTGTTTTACAAATCATACACGCGCATCAACACGCGGCTGTAATATGTGCTCGCGTATTATTCGAACTCCCGGGCAGTTTTTTTTCTTTTTTTAAAATTTTTTTTTTTCATATATTTTCACCGCGGTAAGGCGGTTTTATTGTCCGAGCGATTTACGACTCGTCGAAACCGCGCGATGGCTCGGCGCATAAATACGTATACATATATATAGGCGTCGAACTGCAGCGGATATCCCCCCGGGCTCGAACTATGGATAATAATACTATCGCACCATAAACACGGACACGCGGCGATGGTAATAATCATAATAATAAATAGTTAAACCCTTTTCGGCGGGTAAACGAAAATATACGAGGAGCGATAAAAACCGAATTTCTTAAACGGTATAATCGGCGCGGCGACACTCGTCGTAATGATTTCGCTAATGCTCGACCAGCATAAATAATACTAATGTTATAATAATAATATATGTAGAGGTACACTATAATATTATTATGTTGTGTCATTCGATAAATTTTAAGGTACAGTTGTCAGCATATTATTCTGCAGCGGGAAGGTATTATTATATTATCTATAAACGTGTAGGTATAAAGTACCTATATTAAATTACCGATTTCGCCGGCACCTCACCTAATCAAAACGCCATAACATTTATAATATAATGACACGGTCATGTCTAAAACTATGATTTTTATAATATTATGTAACGCCACACAGCAGGAAGTAATGGAAAAATCGAAATGAATAAGACTACGTGTGCAGATGTGAATAAAGCCGATTCGATTTTATAATTGACTTTGCAGAACACATCATCATCACCCGAGTCCGAAGTAGGTATACAGCAGCATAGCTATGGGCATAAATAATTTTTTATTTGTATCAACATTACGGGTAATATTAAGATTACGGACGAATCTAATTATTAATCGATAACAATCAGTGTTTCGGCATATATTAAACTACAGCCGGTTCGGATGAAATTTAATTAACGCTGTTTATAACTATTTAGGTACACAAATATCCAATGTTATTTTTTTTATATACGGCAAATTAATATTAATGTTTATTTAATTTATTAAAGTTTGTTTGATGAATATCTTCAACCCAAGTTATGTATATATATATATCGGCATGAAAAATATTCAAAAGTTTCTACTTAATTAAAATAAAATATTACATATTATTAAACCTCTTATTTGGTGACAATATGTATAGAATAGCGTACTAAAATTACGTTAAAATGTCTCAAGAAAATTGTTTCAGATTAATTGAATCGTATATTCTTATATAATGATATAATATAACTAGTATTTTTACTATTTATGTATTTAATTAATGTAATTAATTATAAGCGATGCGTTTAGTATAATAATATACAAATGTAATAATATATAAGTTGCGCCTATCTGCATGTCTGCAGTCTGTCTGTCTGTCTTATCGTTATTTACTATAGTGTATACGGAGTGGTTCTTTTAATATAGGTACTACACTGATTACCTGGTTCTATAGAAAAATTTAATTTAACTTTTTTTTTTAACTGGCATTTTTTTATTAATATTATATAATATTTATATTTATAAATAGAATAATTATTAAAAACTAAAAAGAAACGGCTGTAGACATATACTAAATCAATTACGAATAATTATTTATAACTTTATAGACGCTGTAATGCTGTAATAAAAAAAAATTATATTAGTACTTATAATATGTGTATACAGTACACACCTATTTTTATACATTATACAAGAGAAATAGAATGGCAAAGTAAAAAAGAAAATTTTTATATAATTTTTAAATAATAATCAAGAGCTTAACTATAAAATTAAAAATATTTTAATTTTTTTTTTTTTTTTAGATACTTATATAATTTTAAAAACAATAAACTATTGAATAAGTATTAATACATTTCTGATTTTTGAAGTTGAAATTTCTGTGAAAAAAGCTCGCTTCAAGGGGTAAATTTGCTAAATACGATATATAATAGAAATTATAATACACATTATATAATAGCAGCGCAACAAAATGGAAAAGACAAACAAAATAAGAACTATTAAAAATCGTATATTATAAATGTATTAATCGATGTTATATAGTACAAATATATGACTATATGGCTAATTGTTATATTGGATAATTATTTCAAATTATGTGAAGTAAAAAGTCAAAAAAGAACTAAAAATAAATGTAGAACGAATTGGACTGTATTTATGTGCACAAATACTAATTATGTCAATGTAGGTACACACAACACAATAACCACGTAAGTATAACATAATAATCCAAACCGTGGAGTTGATTAGATAAAAAAAGTTCAATCGGTCAAAACGCAATAACTATGTTGTTGTAACACACCATCGTCGTGGATTCGATGTATCAAATATGTTGCACGTTGATGTACTTGACTTGGAATACTTTAAGCGCGCCTTAATCGTTGTGTACAAACATTTCCAGCAAAACGAACGCACAAACAATAATAATTAATATTATGATGGCAGTTGTGCACACACCGTCATCCACTCCAATCTATAATTTTTCGATTACCATCGTTTTGGTCTGATAACCATCATCGAATAAAAAAAAATGTCATCTTTCCGCCGTTTAAACGCGCCGGCGGCCACCACCGTCGTTTTGCCGGATGAACAATAATTTCTATACAAATAATTAAGAAGTTTAGAACATAGGTACCTATGCAGGTATCTATGTATTTATCGGGCACTTTTATGATACTCTTGTAGATTATTAACTATTATATAGATGCTACGTTTTGATAATGATTTTTATCATCCACTATAATACGTACCTACATTTGCAATTTTATCGTTTATAATAGATAGCCGTGTATTATTAGGTATACAGTATATACTTGAAACTAACAACTATTATGGCATAGTATATTAATAGCATATCTATCTAGTTCTTAGAATTCTCTAGTGGCTGACGTGGTAAAATAAAGTTACGAGCTACAGTGATATTTTTACAATTTTCATTTTTTATTTAATTTTTTATAGAATTTCTTTACGACCCGAGGAATAATTTTAAATGCCACTGATTTCTCAAGTTAAAATGTCGCGGGATTGTTTAAGTTTTATAAGTTGACATAAAACTATCTACCCGGGGGTCAGTTGATGAGATTCTTTACTACAACACACTCAAACTAAAATAATATTCAACATTATCGCGTCTCGAAATCCGTAATAAAAAATATAGGTACTTCAACGTAGAATCTATGATTAAAGATGCTGATACAGCTTGTGTATTATAACGGCGTAAGAAAGTAAGTGAAAAATGTTTTTAATAAAAAAGCAAATCATAAAAATATTTAAATTCATATGGGATTGCAGTTTAAATTATAGTTTATTTATAGTATGTTAATTGATTTTATGACATAATTTAAAATTTTAATTATGGTTTTTTAAGAAAAAATTATTATATAATACATAAAAAGATAAAAAATTATCGTCTGAAAAAAAACTTCAACATTCAAGAAATACATGATAAAATATAATTTAATGTCTGCAGTAGGTATACTCTTAAGAATGCTTACTGGTTATTTCTACACTATTAAAATAATACAGATTCAAAATTTTTACGACCTTCATCAGTATTTTAACTTGGTGACAATTATTATTATTAAATATTAAAATATTATTTGTTAGTAATTGATTTCGGGATATAAATAAAATAAAATTACGTGTGGATACTAATTGACACGCTGAAATTATTTTTTTTGCATTTATTATTTAAGACATATTATTAAAAACTCTTTTATTCTAGAAATTGATTTGTTATTTATTAACCTTATTATCATATATATTATTATACCAGATTAATATTAATTCGTTAAAATAAAATACTGATTATACTCGTGTTTCGTAACGGTTAAAATATTAAAGATATTATATGTACAACTATATACATTTGTAATAAATAATATATTATAAATCGGAAATACTGGATTTCTAAAAACTATTATTATCTATTTTCATTTTTCAAGTTTCAATATGCTCGTAATATTTTAAGTATAATAATAATAGTATTATATAGGCACACACATCATTATATTATTGCACATTGATTTTGGAACGATCAAATCGTACGACGATATCACGAAATAAAGATGTCTACGTCGTGGCCTATTATTATTTGGGTGGTCCAAAACGAAAAGAGCGAAAGGAATTCATTATTTACTTATCGTTTCCCCTATTCGCACAGCGAAGCGGCGGGGCGACGAGGATGCGAATCCTGAAATCGCGTTGCAGAGTCATACAACCGCGATGTCAGCCGCGAATAATATGACATCATCATCATCATCGTCATCATAATTATCGTAATCGCCACACCGGGAGAACAACCGTAATAATATAAGCTGTGTGCAAAATATAATTATACATACGCCACTATTGTACAGATACAATACATATATTATAATAATATTATATGGCCGCGTAACAGTCGTTTTTAGCGTCACGCACGTATATCGGCCGGGCTCGTTCGCATGCGGTGGCTAATCGACGAAATTAACACCTACCTATATAATATAATATATTATTATACATTATCGTCCCGTTCATTAGTGAATTTATTCAAACACGGTCCCTACCTATATACATGTATATTGTGCACGCTGTACGGCAAAGGCGCGTCCGCGAAATAATGACGAACGAAAAAAAAAATAATAATATAATAAATACATTATAAGTGTAACTAATTACCGCGGGACAGGAGTATCGAAAAAAAATTGTTTCTCTCTCTCTGTATATCTATAAATCGGGTAGAAACAATGGCGGTTATATTACAGGTTTTTTTTTTCAATACTTTTATTCTCATGATCATGCAAATAGGTATAGAACATCCCGACGACGAGGACGCGATCGCCCCTCCCCCCCAAGGAATCATTAATTTAACGCGGTTTCTTTCGTGATCGCACGTACGCGCACGTATGTCGCATTATCTATACCTCGCGGGTATTAAATATTATACATTCATTCATTAACATGCGGTCCCCATATGCCCCATGTAAAGCGCGGTAGTTTATTCAATCGGTCGACACAGTCTAAAAATATAAAATATAAAATATTATGTACCTAACCGACGTTCAGTTATAATATTATAATATGCCCTGTTATACGCTATTCCGTTGTATAGTGTACACCCAATACATGGAGTTGTTTGTGCGTGTAAGTATTGCGATAAAGAAAGCTATAATAACATACGACGTTCATATATCTACGTTTGGTACCTATAGGCTATAACCTATCTAATCCCTGCGAGTTCCGACGTAGTCCTTTTATAAATTGGTCGTGGCCAATTAAATTTTATACTCGCAAATATTCAAAAAAATCCCATTAATACTGAATACATGACACGTCGCTAAGTATTTGCTTCAGTGCTTCGGCCCACCGTGATTATGGAAAAATAATTTTTAATCCTTACATAAACTGTCTTAGACTAGTAAATTACTTATTATTTATATATTTCGTATTGGCAGAGACAAAACAACGATAAATTATTGTAATACATTGTAACTTGAAAATATGTTATAAATTTATAATAGTAAAATTGAAAGAAATTTAATTGATTTTTTTGTTAAACATAATTTATAAAGCGACCTGGCTGAATTACTATTTCTAATTAGGTACTTGATCTAATAAAAAATATGTTCGTCTCCGTATTTAACACATATTTTCTATATAGCATAATAATGTACACATATCATGTTTAGGCATGTTAGTTCATACAATATTTTCCGCATAGTCCTGTGTGCTTACTGGGTATTCTTTTTTTTTTTATAACATTAAAGCTAAAAAACACTTACAGCAGCTGTCTGGCAGTTTTTCTTTTTATTTTATTCCTCATATTATATGAATAATGATAGAAGAAAAAGAAGCGCACGTTATTAAGACATAATCGCGTTATAGCACGAACCCATCTAAAAACTCACGGATGACGTGATCGTTTCAAATAACTCGGCAACCCTTTACATCGACATTTATGCGTTGTACGGGTGTATACTGTATGTATATGTGTGTGACGGACCACGAGGAGTCACGCTGCGCTCTTGTTGCAACCATAAAACCCCGACGCTGAGAGAGATTATCGGTTTTGATGATTTCAGATAATTTTCAATAGGACAGCACAAAGGCAGGTTAAAATATTATGCCCCCGAGTTTCGTGAGTTCCGCGACGAACCTATTCAGTTCAAATGCTCCGGCGGATGAGTCGAGCGATAATCATGGTGAGGGGACGGGGGGNGTGACACGAATTAATCAAGAGGAATTAATTGATATTTCCCACACACTGCTCCGCAGGTTCAGGTGTTCATCGTGTTGTCTTCGTAAATACACATGCATATTATATGAAACCCACCCTCGTAATGCCCGTTTTTTTTTTCATTTTGTTTCGTCCATCAAAAATGTATTTGTTCCAGGTTTGGAATTTTTTGTTGATGTTAAAAAAGCTATTTGGTTTACATAATGCCACCGTGTTTGTTATTCACGTTTTTTCCCATTAATATAAATATTGATTTTGTTATTAATTTACTTTTTTCCTCTCGCGATCGTTGTATGTATATATTATTATTATTACCCATTACGACGGGCTTTCTGTATACGGCTGACCAAAAAAAAAAAAAAAAATACCATATTATGTGTACTGTACAAACTCCCACGGCCGAGGGTAGAAAAAATCTCATATATATCTAGGACACAGCACACATATTTATATACGTATGCAGCAGCCTGCAGCAGCACACATACGTACCATCTGACCCAAATTATTCACGCACCTGGCTACCGGCGACGACGACCCGGCAACGGGTTTAGGTGATTTCTGTACATACTTGACTCCCACGTATAGTGCACGCCGACCGGCCCTTTGGCCTAGTTTCCACGGAGGACGCGATCGATGCGATAGCGGATAACGGGTTCCCATCATCAACAAACGTCCTGTTTACGGTATATCGGTGCGTTTCGTTCGTTTACGTCTACATGTCGTCTGTTTGGGCGAAGACACAAAACAACGAAAACAAACGGACAAGGATAGGAAAAAAACCCATTAACCATTCGCCGTCGGGGCGCATCGACTGCCGCTATCCGAAACCGCATACGCACGAGGTGTAAGAGAGAGGGTGAACTTTCAAAAAAAAAAATACGACTGACGTAACACACACACACACGACGATAATGATATTGTACAGCCTTTATGGTCGTACAACGTGTACCGTTGTACCTGCATTATAATATTATTACACATATGCCACGAATCGTATATATAATAATAATATTATGCTTTTGACGTCGTTTTTAGAAATTTCAGTTCGTGCGTTTTAACGTGTAATAATAGTAATAATAGTAATAATAATAATAATAATAATAAAAATCTTTTGTACCTACGTGTACCTTTGAACTTAACGAAAATAATGCCTTTCTAGTAAAATTAAAAATGTACTTATAAATATTATTTCGATAACAATTCTATAATAAATTGCACTGTTCGCCCTTGAATATTAACCGATTCCTCGTACCAAATCCAATGTATTATTTTGTTTATCACCGACCGACAGAATAATAGAAATTCTTGTGCCGTTTTTTGGTTATTATTATTTTTTTTTAAACAACGCTTACCAGCCATATTATATAGCTACCTACCCGTTCAGGTGCATATATACCAATGCAAGCCACCGTTGTGCGTTCATCGGAATGTATAATAAAAACGGAGATTAAAAATAAAAATAAATAATTTCAAATTAATTCATTTTCGGAATCTGAATATTATTTCGGTTTTGTTTCAACGCATGTTGTGTGATTAAATTTGACCTCTTTAAAATATATACCTAAAAAGAACATAAACAGTAGTTATGTCTATTGCCTACCGCGAATGCCTTTAATTTATGTATTAATTTACATACTATATAATATAATATACTATGCAGCACGCTAAATTATAGTTCAATTAAACCTATGGTATTTATTATTTACTGAATTAGCCGGGAACGGTGCGGGAATTCAACGTTGAGAAATGTATTCAAATATTAAATATTAATTATTAATTTTTCTTAAATTCAAAAGAATTGAAATTCAGATATTTTTGATGGATGACTTTTTAACAACAACGATTTGACTAAAAGTGAAATAGTGAAATACTTAAATGGATCTTGTACATTTTGATGAATAATATTACTTAGTCATTTACAACTTACAGTTAACGTTTTAGATGGTTTGGCCCAACAATTTTCAAACTTAATCATTTTCAGTTGCCTTATTGAATACAACTGAGTAATAATAACCGGAATATCGTATAATATAGGATTAATAAATTAAAATAACTAAACGTGAACTTATCCGCATAGTATAATTATTTATTAAAAGTAAGTACTTTTTTCATAATCGTAACACCTTGAATATTGACTTCCATGGATGATTTAAGAACAAAATCATATATTCGAAGGGCAAAGTCTGTACGGATCAGCCGAAAAAATTGACAGAATATTAAAAAATGTAACCCGTTAGACCAGACCTTAATAAAATTCAACTAGGCAAATTATGAAAATATTTTAAGAATACTAATTTTTAATAATTCGTTATTATTATTATTATTATTTTAGTCGTCTTTTTAGTAAATGATACTATTGTATAGTGTTTAAAATTAAGATTTCTAATGAAACACAATTGCAGTATTATTTCTTTACTCGTTATCCATAAAGAAAACTCCAAATGTATATAATATATAATATATATATTTAGTTATTTTTTAAGAACCTAATACCTAAATATATGCATTATACGTATAATAGGTATACCTACCTAATATATAATAAAGACGAACTCTGAAAACAAGAAAATATAATTCCATATTTTTGAAAACTGTCGCTGCCGTCGGCGTGCATTTTCCCATACGTGTCTTTAGGATTTCCCAGTGTTTTCCCACTTCGAGTGGCGGTCCATTGCGGTCCACAGACAATGCATCAGAGCTGGTCTCGGTTGACTTGTTTGTCGGCTTCTTTTATTCTTTTTGTCCATCGATATATTATTTATATTCTATTAACATGGAAATCCTTGACGTCGGAATAGCTGCCGTCTCTCGTGTGATCCGTTTGGTTCCGGTCGTGGCGGAACACAATGGGGCCTCCGAAGAGTGTGTCGTATGTGTATAAAATTTTCGGCTTACTTTGTTCGATTTTCGCCTTTTTCCTCTAGTATTTTACACACACACATACACATACATATATATACACACGCACACATACATACACACACACACACACACACATATATATATATATTATTTAAACGTCATCTTGTTTTTTTATTCCCTTCCTCGTCTTCTTCTTTTCGGCTTCGGTCGTCACTCAATGTACCCAGTACAAGGAGACACGTACAATTTACGCCGAAGAACGCGGCAGCTCCAATAAACATATACTTCAGCACAAAAAAAAAATCAATCAAAACGTACACTCAACGCAACCCTAAATGAAGCCGTTTTCACCCCTAAAACGTATCATTTAAGCAAATACTTCCTTCCTGACTAATAAATATACATAAATAGCCTCTGTTATGTGTTGATATAGATACCAATAATACTGCAATTGGTCATTTTGACTTAAGAGTCTATTTTTTTTTTAATTTAATCAATTATATCAAAGTTTTTTTTTTTTTTTTTATTAAAACATATTTTAAAACAAATTGATTTATATGATACATTTATCTGTATACTTAAAACTACTCATAATTCGTGTATGTATATTTATTATTATTGTTTTCTTTCAAATGTATTAAAAATGAATAGGAAGTTCCTTTTAACATACATTTCTTAATTTAGAATTCTTCAAATAAAGAACAATATCAAATGTTTAATAGATTTATAATTAAATATTGATGTGCTCGTCTATTCTATAAATATTTTGAATTTTATTTTTATTATTATCCATAAATTTAAATTTGATAAAAAATCTACGTAAATGTCTTAAACTGACGCATAATAAGGATTTATTCAAACATAATTACCTATTAATTTTTGGTTTTGTAAAATTGAAACGTTTTAATAAAATAAACAGAGCGAAATCAAGACTTAAATTTTAATATAATATGAACGTATATAATCGTTAATACATACATATAATGTCGTTAGCTTAGCAATTCTAATATTTACTTGAACTACACTTATTAAATTAATTCTTGTAAATAAAATAAATTTACTAATGTAATTATATCATAAAAGTAAATTAATTATTTAGTTATTTGGTTTGTTTAGTACATTTAAAAAAATATATATATATATAGGTGCCAGCCACCTATTTTAATTAAAACATTTTTGCATTTTAGTTTGTATTTATATTATTAGGTAAATACAATTTTATGAACATAATAATAAAGTGCATAATATTATACATTTCAGCGTCCTGACGTTAATATTCATAAATTACTCCGGAGTCTGTATATGAGTGGCGCGTATGGTTGACTACCCTCATTTCCCGCATCCCGTAAGGATTAAGTTTAATATTAGTCGTAAGAAAAAAAAAAATTATTCAACGCACATAAACAAATACGAGTAGGTATAGGCATTAATGCAATTAAATGTCACATTTGAATTCTAGTTTACCGAACGCAAATGTGAATTGAGCGATTGTCGAGCAAACAGTAATAAAATATTTCGAGAAAATGTCAATCGATTAATGTTATTAGTCCAAGTACTTGAAATTTCAAGCGCTAAACGAAAGTCATCAATCTGCAGCCACAGTAAAACAAATAAAAATTTAAAAAAAATTATTAATATAGTATATAACAGGACTCGACGTCTATTTCGAAGAACGTTGCGAATGACGTTGTCCTTTGGTAGTGCGATGACAGTTAAATTATTATTACGTTATCGGCATTTAAATTCGTATACGATATTCATAAAAGGGATGATAACGTGTCTTGATTTTCACACGGCCACCGCCGCCGGTCGATCGATCATTCAGTGTTTCCAATCACGTACCAACCCGTGTTCTTTTATTTCTCTCCTTGTCGTTCTATAATATTGTATGCAATATCCGTTTATTCTGTATATGCATATCAACCGTATATACGAAGACGCCCTGCGGCGATTTTTTCGATTCTTTTAAACAACGAAATACTTAAACCGTAATATAAATACGTGGGTATATGTATATAGGTACGCGGAGCACGTCGCGAGGCGGGTAGACTGTATTGCTATAACCCTCCGTTATCGTAATCTATGCGACCCATTAGCCGATCAAACGAAAACACAACTCGTATTTTTTGCATACGATCAAAAATGCGCGACGCAGCACTGCACGTACACATGACATACCTATACAGACGATATAACACTATATAATAGTGATGTGCACACGCGTAAGGTACCTCTGTACCTATACACACACTACACGAGTAGATGCGGTAATATTGTCCGGACGCCACCCTTTCGATTTTATTATTTTATTATTCCTTCTTTCTCTCCCGACAATGCAACGCCGCTGTAGTAAACAACGGTGGGTGCGCTCGGGCGTACGGAACGCACCGTCGTCGTCTAAGTCGAAGACCGTCGTCTACAATAATATAACATAATAATATACGCACACACGATAATATATTATATTATTATATACATACGACAACAGCATGCGATAAATTCCGACCGTGTGACAATAACATATAAAGCACGCACCCGAGAGAAGCTCTCTCTAGTAAAACCTAACGCCCGCGCTGGTAGCTAAATATTTAAAAAATATTATTTTCGTGATGTAGTTATTTATCTCACTGTGCCACCAACTTCCGACGATATTTCTGTCAATATAAAACCACAATCGTAGGAGAGATTCTCGCCTCGAGAATATTAAGTAAAATTTTAGACGGAGGAGTTTACAAATTCGTGAATTTTAATCAGTAATCACACAAGCTTTGATTGACAATACGAGTATTTTAAATAATTTTGTTCACTTTAAATAATTAAAGATTTATTATCTATTGGTTACTTATGACAACAAAAGCATAACACAGGAAATAAAATTACATACCTACGTACGAGTACGTTAAAATATTAAATCTACGGATGATATTCTTATTCTTACACAGAACACTAATATGTCATAGATGGGATGGTATCGATATCGGAAACTCGACACAATTGTACGTGTATATAATATATCTTAAAAATAAAATAAATAAAATTACAACTATTCGACTCAATTGCAATACTACCAATAATTTGTGACTATTATATTATCGTATATTTTATCAAAATAATGTCTGTTTCTAATACGCATAAACTCCCATTACAGAAAAACATTATTAATGTTAGTATTTAAAGTTTCATAAAAACAATGCCATTAATTCTCCGAGTATTATAGAATGGATTTTAATCTTGACAATTGTCCTGTGTGACTATAATACTATATATATATTGTAGTACTTGTAGAAAAATAACAATGTCTCAGCAGTATATTTTTCTGTTCAGAACAATATAATTCATATATTTAATTTATTTAATAATATTGTTTCTAAGTTAAAACTGTTAACTATATTTACAAATGTATTAGCTGAGTAATCATAGCCCTAAGTAAAATTTATTTCTTGGCTTATAATAGTTTGATAAAAGACAATATTCTTATCAAATTTGATTGAAACTGAAATCAATATCAATTGGTCATACTATTTTCAATATTCTATATCTAGTTGAATATATTTTTTTTTAACGTATATTAGTTTAAGGGACGTATGCCATATGTAATATAAGCACTTTCTCAAAAAACTGGTTTAAAAATAATTTTTTTTTTTGAAACTGCTTTGTGAAAAATATCGAAATTATAAAAAAATGTTAACTGTAATTATAGTCAATAACTTGTACTAGAAGCTAAGATGTATAAAATAATATAAAAATTATCGTTATAATTTTGGTATAATTATGTAGTTTATGCCTGTTACCTAACATCTTTACGGTTAGTATAAAGGAGTCAGAAAATCATTTTTGATTTCAGATATTGTCAACCAGAATTTCTGGTCTAAAAACATGTTTTTTTTTTTTTTTTTATGAATTGTAATTAACTTTAAATATAAAAAAATTAAGGGGAATAAATAAAATAATCAATTGTTTTTCTACGAGACGTTTTATTTTAAGATAATAATTATAGTTACCTACCTACCTTTTAATCATTATTTATAGTTTATACGCCAATAAATATGTAATAAAAACATATTTTTATTTACATGTTATATGATTTTGATTAGCAAAAAAAAAAAAAAACTGCAACTCATCTAATAATATTACAATATAATTAATAAACTATTACAAACACGAAGTTAATTTTCATTGCACATTAATGGTATCTATCGAATAAAAATTTTTTAAAAAATGTTAAAAATGTATAAATGAATACATTATGTATCATGTAATTTAAAAATATTGCTACAATATAGGTAACTATGAAAATATGTTTTTGAAGTGTGTGTAAATTAATGTGTATTCATTTGTTTCTAATAATAATATAAATACGTAAATGTAATAGGAGAGACATTATAAAAACAACGATTATTAATAGTACAATATTATGACTTAAAATTTTAATTGTATTCTAATAAAGATCGATATTATTATTTATCAATAAGTATTTTGTTATAAATTGGGTCAAGTACAAACATTGATAGGTATCTAAAATTACTAGTTGATTATAAAAGTAAGGACATCAGACGATTGTTCCAAAATAATTGTATTATATCAAGATGCGTATCGTAAAGTATACACATTTTCTTATGGCTTATGATAATTTTGTATATTATTATAAAGAGTAGTTATTATCATACAATTAAAATCATTATTAATGCCTATGTGAATAGTATAAATATCATTATAGACTATATAGCATTATAGCTATATGTTATTTTTCCTATTAGAGATTTTATCTTGTTAAACAATTTATTTAATGAGTTATTTTAAATCTGAAATATAGGTATTATTAGTGAAGTATAAGACACGATATAAGATATTAATTTCAAACAAACTACTCTTTCAAAATTTTCTGACCAGAGATTTTTTAAACATTATAAAAATATTAAACCAATAATAAACATTATGAATTAAATAAACATTCAATAGACAATTTATATCAGTAGGTATCACCAAACAGCAACAGTCTAAAGAAATATTCAATGAATTGATAATTCGGATGATAACTAAAATTATAAGAACATAAAACAAAAAACACGTAAAACCATTCATTTTAGAGATCAAAAGTTAGTGTTATACAAATATAATAGTAATTTTTTATATGTTCAATCTAAATTATATCTGGAACTTTGGTGATATTATGTATTCATTTGACAAAACTACCACTCTTTTTATTCAATTATGTTAATTTGTTGAATTAACTGTTAACTTGTAAACAACAATTATAATATATAAAATTGTTGTAAAATTTTGTAAAATAAATTATTTATTATAAAAGTATAATAATATGTATTTTATTAAATAATTGAAATTAACTAGTTTATATTATACAACAGATTGACTACTTATTTATAATATTATTTAAAATAAGTGATTTTTAACGAAATGAAAAAAAGATAATAATATTATTGTTTTATAATCAAATTTAATAAAAATAATAAATATAATTTTAAATTTTAATTTTAATAATTTTTTTTCTAACAATTGATGAACATAATTAATTTAAATAAAGGTGTAAAAAAAATAATTAATGTAATAATAATAAAACCAGTACTTGGTAGAATAAAATATATCTATATTATTATGGTATAGTTATTGAATGTAATTATAATAATTTTAATTTTTAACTGATGCTATTTTTAAATTGCCTGTGGCTTTTAAATATAATATTGTGAAAACTGTTAAAGAAATAGAAGCAATTATCAGTCATAGCTCGGCTATTTTAGAAGTAGCCGAGTCTTGACATAACCATTATCTGAATTAATAATATAAAATATTATTTTGGGTGTCAAATTGAAAATATTACTCAAAATTATTAAAGTCGCAGTTGAAAATTAGATTATGAGAAGAAGGTAGGAAACAGAATAGGTTGTAGTCTGTAAATACGTAAGAAAGAAACACACATTTTTTTTTTTTTGAAATTTAGATTCCAAGTAGTATATTATTGATTATTGACTATATATAATGTGTATACGAATGAATCATTTAATAGATATATAAATAGTTTGATTTCTAATTAGACAATATTTAATAGTCGTAATGAATATGTACACGAATACCTCCACATATTGCGAATGATCATTATATAAATATAATTAATATTAATTAATAAAACTACTGTAGTACTGTTCAATATGTTTAAAAATAAATAAACATAAAAAGTGTATTAAATTATGAAATAAATTAATATTTTTTTTTTGTTTTGTTTTTAATTTTTTATAAACTATGCAAAGAATACTTGATACTTCTTGAAAATAATTAAATCATTTTTATTTTATTCATCATTGTATTTTATTGGTAATATATTATTAATACCTATAGAATTTTTACAAAACAAAAACGTAGATCATCACCAAACTTATTTAGCACATTAGATTATCCATTGGGCATTTTGAAAAATATTTTGGAGCATGGTTTAACGAAAAACTTTATATTGTGTATGGCTCTCTTTACGACGACAATATAATGTTTACGGGATAAAATATAATACATCACCCAAGTATCTTGTTTCATTTATATATACGTCATGAATAATTATGAATTGTATCTAACGATTTTTCACAGATTGAAACTATGCAGCAGTGAAGATTCAAAGGGGTCCAATACCTACACCCCGTGTGTAAAATAAAAGCAATGCTAGTAAGGACTCGACTGTTTGCTATACTAGAGTTGTTAATTTTATATTGTTCTTGCTGAAGAAATAATATATGCACTGCGGGAAGCACTTTTGGTCATTGACGAATCCTTTTGCTCTCGCTCGCATCCCTACTCGCATCCCCATATAATATATCTTTACTGACTAGAATCAAAAGAAATTAAATCATCCCACCATTGTCATATAACCCGGAATTAATAATCCGGCCCGTTGTTTTCTTAGGCCATTTTTATGCAAAACGATCCGTGGCGTATTACACTCGTAGCTGTCTCTCCTCTCTCTACCTAATATAGCCAAACATACACATTGTGGGAACCCGAAACTCTCTTTGACAATATTAATAGTACTCAATATTTACCATCAATATTTGCATGCCGAGTACAAGCCGCGGCCGGCACTTAAATATATGCACGGGCTTTGTGTTTATACGAAATTTTCGCACCCTGCGGTTATGTTTTGATATTCTAATCAATCGATTAACAGGCGCACCGCGCCCGGAGGGTTGTTCGCCCCAGAAACTCTTTCATACGTATTATTTTCGATTTCTTTTTTTATTTATTTTATTGTAACCGAACACTGCTAATGTGACGGATATCGATGACAACATTTGTCAAGTAACGAAAATACGCCGAGATCATAATTATGTACCATTATGATAATATAATACAATAATAATAACAAGAAAAATGAGGTTCACATAAGGGATAAAAAGACACAAATATCTTAGTTAACTATCGCAATAATTCAAGTCTGTAGAAATAAATACAACTTTAGAGTTTTTTCGAGAACATGTTGATATTATTTTTTACTGCGCGAATAGCTTATAAATCCATCCGATTATTTAATATTAAACTGTTGATCAATACTTTTAATGGAAGTATATAACAATATTTTATAAATAAAACGTTTTACTCGAGTACCCAACTCATTTCATTAGAGTTATTTTTACAAATAACCGTTTAAAATTATTTATAAAGTTTAATGATTTTTTTGTTTTTTTTTTTGTTTACCATAAAAGCCTAGATGTTTTTATGTATAATTAATCAAAAAATTAAATATTAATAAAAACTTTATTGTAAATTATTTTATTAATAATTAAGACCTCAAAAAACATGTTTATATATAAACTATACAAGGATAATTATCGAAATATTTTTAAATGTATTAGAATTTAGAAAACATACTTTTTACATTAAAAATATTTTTTTTTTTATGGGTTTATAAACAAATTAAAATAAATAAAAAAATATAGAACTTTAATTTATTCAGTAAATATTTGATAAGGAAAGTTTTTTTTTATTTTATTTTATGGTAGGGTAATAATCATACAACATAAAATTATGTGTTGATTTCACTTTTGATTTTTTTTCCGTCCCCAGGCCTATCAAAACTCTGCCACCACACACAGCAACAATTGCGTTGGGCGATCAGGAACGTGTTGTTTTTTTTCAATGCAAAAAAAATAATTCTTGCAGATGTTATACAATAAGCTTTTTTTCACTTTTAGGAATTTTTTTGTTACGTTTGTATTTTACTTATAATACGTATACATAAAAAACTCATACAAATATGTATTCACATTAGACACCTAAAGAGACCCTTTTCAAACCCGACCGAAATATTTCGACGACACAGCTAGTCCGTGTATGTCCGTCGACAAGTTCGCAGCAGGCATAGCGATGCCGGAAAGGACCGAGTAAAAAAATGTTGGCTCCTAAAAAGGGATCACACTCACTTTGTTCCATTCAATGTCGGTTGTGCGCATTGTTTCTTCGGGTCAAAAATTGCGTATCGGAAACTATAAACCACTCTACAGGACGGCATTTAACGAGGTAATACACATTACGTTTATATATTGGGGTGGTCTTTTGGGTTTATATATCGGAAGAAAAGAAAGACGTATTGAATGCAAAAAAATATATACAAAAATCGTCTCTGTAATCATGTTGTAAACGCCGTCGTCACGGGGTGTACACAAGACCTGTGTATAAAAATATTTACTGAATACACGTATATCGATATTGGCCTACAAATTGATCGAGGGTCCACAGATCGCATACAATCGGTTCATTCATGATTTCGATTAAATAATGTTCAATGGGCTGGTGGTTAGTGCGAATTGAACAACACAAATAAATAATAACAACAAAAAAAAAAACAAATTGTATAGTGTTGTATACGGAACGACTACCGTAATACAAAATTGACCCATAAGTGTGAGGTCTTCTTTTGTATAGTAGCAAATACTTAAAATATCAACAAAAAAAAAAAATATTTATTATGTAAGTGTTGAATACTTGTTATGTAGTAGAAAAAGAAATATATGGAAAAAAATATACTACTGTCAGAATAGTAAATTAAAGAAAAATAAATGTGTCATTTAAGATGTATTCAATGAATAGAATATGAAAAATATGAAAAATATTATTACCACCTATATACGCAAAACACAAAAATTAACACATGAAATAGCAATAAATATGACATAGAATTTATTATTTAACTTAATTATAGTCGATAATGGGTAATTATTATAAAAAAAAAAACTAAATGCACAGCACTGTGGAATATCAAAAATGCTGACTATGGATCAGGTTGAATTTTAAAAGAGGATCAGATTACAAAACACACGAGTTCACCGGTACAATAATAATTTGAGGAAACTGATAATTTTGCTTAAGTAGTCAAACATAGTTTCTTTTTTATTTGTTCCAAGTTACGCTAGATTGACAGTTTTTGTAAAAATGCATAATTTACCGATTAAGTATTCCGGGAAAATAAATGTAAAAGAATAAAATCTAAATGGAACTGAACAGTAGAAAGTTAGCAAAAATATTATTCATAATTGTATTATATTATTATTGTTTGAATTATATTATATTTTGGAAGAATACTCATAATATAAGACTTACTTTACAACTAGAAAATAATGAAAATACTCCGATAACAGATGTGCAGATAGACTATATATATGTATACAATTTTATAGTTTTATTTATTTAGAAAAAATTGTAAGATTGATTAGGCTGTGTTTTTTTTTTTTAAGTTCAAATCGACATTACAATACATGGCGGTGAACCGAATTAAAAATTAATTTAGATACGGCATGAATCCGTTTTTTAAATACTTTTAAGTTCAGCTGTTCAAAGTCAACACATGTGTAATGGTATACCTATACACTACGATATACGATGACGGGGTTGAAACGAAATCAAAAACAAAAAAAAAAAAACTGAAAAAAAAAATCAGTTACGTCTAACGGTCTTGGTAATTTTTTTCGTCCAGAAAAAAACGAGTTGAAAAAAATTCCCCGAAATTTATGCGTTGGATTCATCCTAAGACAAAAAAAATAACGTGTTGTGTAATACCCATCCCCTCGGAAGGGTATGTAGAGCTGGTAAAAAATTAAAAAAAAGAGCCACAAGGTGTGTACAAATATAATAGAAAGTAAAGACAAAAAAAATGGTGTGTATATATATACAAATAAAAAAATACTCCCATGGTCCATGACCATTAGTAAAAAAAACATACACATACGCAAAGGCATCCTTTTGTTTAGGCGACGGGGGCCGACTACGGAGTAATTTGCATAGTTAACCCTCTCGAGTCGCGAGCTCGGCGTGTTCCCATCGTTCGGCACTTGTGTGCGGCGGCTTGGCATTTGCATAAGCCTCCGGGCGCGGCCAACCGGTTGCGCGATTGTTTTTTACACATTATTCAAATGCCCGGTGTATGTATGTGTGTGTGAGTGTGCATTATAATATATTTTTTATTATTATTATTTTTTTGCACCCGGTAATACGCGCGCACACGCATTATACTACTTATATACATATACCAGCGGTGCGAGTACGTGACTGTAGTAGGTATATGTGCGGGTATGTGCGCCGCGAGTGGACCAAAAAAATCTCATTTTTTACGACCAGATACAACTATCTGGCGATGCTAAATAATAATAAAAAAAAGACCCGTAGAAGAGGGTGCGGTACCACCACGAGCATTACGACGACGATGATGATTATTGTTCTATGCAATATTACGCGTACTGTATATTATTATTATTATTATTGTGTGTGTGTGTATTGTAATGTGCGCGGGGTCGGATAAGACGGAATGGGAAATAAAAAAAAAGCTTAAAAAAAAGCAAGCCACCTTACCCCCCCCCCCCACCAACATTGGGTGCACATCATCTACCTATGTAGGTACGGTGTATATAGTCACATCTCTTGCATATTAAATACGCGTTTCTCTTTCATAGCCGCGCTTCTCCACGGGGGTTTGTAATTATTACGTGCGTACGACGATGACGACGAACGGGGATGAGCCGGATAGGTTTTTTTTACTTCTATTTATTTGTATATTTATTTTTTGTTTTTATTCATCGCGAGTCCGTTACACCAAAATCTCACGGACTCGAATTATTAAGATGTGCCCCGCGCGCCAACCACTATAATATGCAGTGCCCGCCGGGTCCCGTTTATTTTTTTTTTTTTACGTTTTTGTCTTAACGGCTTCTGCTGCGGCATATACACGACATACTTACACTAACTATGTGTATAGTATGCACTAACATAATGACACGTCAAGTGTTGTACCAGCAACCGCCATTGCCGTGGATTATATTATTATATTATGATAAAGTTTTACATATTATATACACGTTGACGAGAAATGATGCGTTTTCTTTTTATTTATATCATTATTATTATGCAAGATGTATTTTTTATTTCCATTTTTTTTTCGTCCGTTAACGAAAGGGTATGGAGATGATTTTTTTTTGCGTTTCAATTACGAATAACGGATTTAAAATAAAAAACAAAAGTATGTACAACAGAAGACGAGAACATAATAATATACACTCCATGCCTACATAATACTATATTAAATAACTTTTAATTTAAACGATGATTTGAATTATAATTTATTGGAATATCGAGAAATCGGTAGCGACTTTGCGACTTTTATGTAATTTTTATATTATCCATAAATAATACAACTTGTTTGTCCAGTATTTTCAAACATAGAACGAATGTAATCGTAATACATGTGTGCCGAAAATAAATTGAAAAAAAATTGAAATTTATCTCGAAAGTAGTCATGCTATGTGAATAAATAAAATCAAAGAAAAAACTTGATGACCAATAAGAATCTTTATACGCATGAATATTTTTAAAAAGGGCATACGTATATTGATTAATTAGTATTTAAAATAAATATTTATTTAAAAATATATTTAAATTAATTCAAAGTACATTTCCAACACGATAATAATCTGAAAATAGTACCTAAAGTACTGTCGATACTAAAGGTTGTTTAATATGAGGAACACTAAAACATTATACGCAATAACTCTTAATTAACTACTTAATACGTATTATGTGCTGGATAAAAAACATATTTTTTGACATGATATTATATGCATTAACTTTTCAAAATTATTCATTAATTAAATTAATTATCGAAAAAAATAACTGGTTTGAAGTATCAACTAACAATCTAACTGGTATAAATATATTTTAATTAGTGTTATTTATATTATATACTACATTATATTTCATTTGTTGATGCAAAAATCAACGTTTTACCAATATTAATATTTTCTATTTTACAAGTATTATATATTTATTTTATTAATCATAAAAATAGGAGCTCAGATTGTTATCTTCGAAACCATTCGTTATAAACAATATAACCGTCTTAATTATTCATGAAAAAATATTTAAACAAAATATCACTTAAAACTTTTATCATTTTAATGTTAAGCCATTTTAACAATATGCCTAAACTTAATTAAACAAAAAATAAAAATAATTAACAACTCAATACATTTTCAAACTGGGCAACTCATCTTGGTTTGCTACCTATTTCCGCAAGATAATAAGAATAAAATTTCGAATTTGAATGTAAAAATTCTTAAATTTTACGTGGGTTCCACGAACTAACAATATTAACGATTTAATGATAGCTTTTACTATTTTTTCTAAATTTTGAAAATTTCTTTAAAAATTGTTAAAAATTTTCAAGTTTTGACGTTACCAAAATAATTAAAATTTTCAGACATAACTTCAATGAACACAGTAAGTACACACACAAAGTGTATGTATTTACGTGTAACCAAATAGATATCTATTAACTAAAGTGGATAGCTTTGTATATGCACTGGGATATGTAATCGTGTTTAAAATCGATTCTTAGACTGATATAAAATATTACAATTAATTTTGATTTACTAAAAAATAATGTATACTAATTTCGTTTCAACAGCGGTTTATAATTATTATTATAACAATAATAATTTGTTTTACTACAGATGTTTTCAATCAGTCGACAATCACAATATTATGTAGGTATATAGCTGGTTCATAAGAAAAAATACCGATTCGATTAATTTCAGTCAAAAATTAGTTATGTATGATTATATTTTCTGTTCACGGTTTAATAATCTTTGACGAAAAAAAAAATAATAATAATAATAACGCGATACGAATACGATACGATAATGTGTTTACGAATCGTATAAACAACGCAATATATAGTTACCGACTCACCATATTTTAATACAATGAGTCGCCACTATTACGGTTTGTATATTTTAATATCACAATATATTATAGTTTTTCATTCGTGTTATTATATTGGCGTCAGTGGTTTCTTAATTTTGGAAAGATAGCCGCGGTAATGCGGTTCTCACGATTGTTGGCTATCACGAGCACGTAACCGTGTTATAAATCAGCTATATATTATATATAGGATAGACTTGGGATTTTATTTTCGTACGGTCTTACGGGATTTTTAAACGTTATAAAGGCCCGCAGGGAACGTGTGAAGGATACGATTTTTTTCTGTCTCCGCGGAATGAGAAGTTGAGTAAAGATTTTTAATAAATACAAAAACCATAAACGAATATTATTATTATGGAGTTATACAACCGAAAACTGCTTATTGAGTGGAATAATGTACACGTTGGAGTTCTGACGGAAATCGTATAGTCGACTTAAATAACATTAATAATATTTAAGTCGTCTTGAATAATTCGCATAACAAACACATCAGTATTAACGACATATTATATAATTTATATATATGCACATCGCTATACTAAATTACGGTTATTTGGATATCGTAAATCGAGTTTACAACGTCGGGTTTTAAATCAATAGATAATGAATAATATATATATATATATATATCCAACTGAAAGTTTCAAGTTTAACACGGAGAAATATATTATCTAAAGTCATAAAAACGTAATATAATTTTAATTTTTTTTTTTTTAATTACAACCAGAACTCCGTGGCGATTGTGCAACTTTAACATTTATAAAATGTGAATAAACCGTTTTTAAACATTCACACTGTACAGTCATAGACATTTGTTTTTGTTGATAATCTGTTTTTAACTTGACGAGATATTTTTCAAATATAAACTGAAAAAAATTTCGCCAAAGTGCATTCGATTAACGAAATGACTCTCCCCCGATTAACTCCCAGCGCTCCTTGCGCGTATTTGTATATACGTACTAAAAATTTTTTTTAGACAGCGTTAAAAAAAAAAAACCATAAAAATCGAATTCTAATAACTCGTTGCAATGATATCGTAACTCGAAACAGCTGTTAAAGCCATCCAGTAAAATGTGTATTAATTATTATTATATTATTGAAAAACCTGCAACTACGACCCGGGTCGGGTAAAATAATTGTAAGGAAATGAACTTTTTTACGAGTATACTAATATTATATTATTCATAAAAAGCAAAGCCCACTCACCACGTCTACGGCCGGCGTGTTCCACATGTAGTGCATGGCGTTGGCCGGATCGGCCGGATGATGATGGTGGTGCGGGTGATGATGATGGTGATGTGTGGCCGCGGCGTTGTTCATGTGCTCGGCCATCATGGACATCCAATGCACCAGTCCGGTGCCGCCCGCCCCGGTGGCCGCGCCACCTTGCTGCTGAAGGTGTTGCGGATGGACGGCCGACCCGATACCGCCGACGCCACACTTGTTGCCGTTCAAGTGGCTGCTGCTGTTATTGTTGTTGTTGTTGTTGTTGCTGCTACTGTTGTTGTTGTTGTTGTTGTTCAGGTTACCGGCACCGGGGCCCAACGTCTGACCGCCGGACACGGCGAGGTTATTTTGCTGTTGTTGCTGTTGTTGCTGCTGCTGCTGTTGCTGTTGTTGGTGTTGCTGCTGTTGTTGTTGCTGCTGCTGCTGCTGCTGCTGCTGCTGTTGTTGCTGCTGTGCCTGTTGCTCCGGCGACGGCCACAGGAAAGCCGCCTTCTGTCAAAAACAAAAATCCATCAAGAACACGGTTTACAATAACAATATAATAATATAATATGCTGTACAGTCGACTTTGGATTTGTTGTGCTACTATAAACGATAAAAACACGGAGGGAATAAAGTTCAAGACGAATGAAATATTTTCGAGTCATTGACGACGCCAAACTTTCATTTTCGAAACACGTGCGAATTCCATTCGTATTACCTACGCACTTTGTGCGCGCGTGCGTACGCCATAGTGCACACTGCACAGGTTTTGGAGCTTTAAATCGCGTGTAAACGTCGTCGCTATTAAATTTCTAATATCGTAAGGTTATTTTTTTTCCTGCCACAGCCTTTGTCGCGAGCTGTGCGAAAATGTATATATAAAAAAAAAAATATATACAATAACGTAGACGAGTTATTTTTGCTCCGGCGCGCATATACAATTTGTCCATTTCACTATTATAAATCGCGCATTACAGTTGCAACGGTAGTTGACGTTATTTTTTTTTTTTCATTTTCGATATAGGTACACCTCTCCTACCCTATGGGCGTAATATTATTATTTTAAATGCTACCGCCGCGTCATTTATATAATATTACAATCTGCGAGCCACATTATAGTTTATAATACTCGTAGATTTAACGCGTGCAAATTTGTGAAATACCCTCGTAATCGACCAATATAAGTTATTCGATTTTCGTTTAAAAATTGTTCTTATTAATAGATGGTATTAACTATTTGTAATACAAAAAATAATCAATATCTATAATAACCTAACCTCTACTGGTATTAATTTTAGTCAACGTCAATGTAATATAGAAAGTTAGCTGCTGTAAAGACCTACCTATAATTAGCTAAATAAAACGAGTATACGATTAATTGTGGTTTTAAGAAATAATCCTGAGGTAATTTATTATTAATGTTTAGTTAAATATAAACAGAATAAATTAATTTATCTGAACCAAAATAATTATAGTATATATTCTCCACTAAAATAATTTTTTTTCAAACGAAAAAAAAAAACATTTATACTTTTATTGTGACAGGAATCTTTTATTTATAGTCAAGTATGTCAATACTAAAGTACACGTATAACAAGACGAATAATTTAAAATAATATATGTATTATTTTATAGCTTCTAATAATAATTTTAATTTATATTAAAGATAAATTTCAACAATTAATGAAAAATTAATATATTATTATATAAATATATCTTAGCTGCGCTCTCATGTGACTAATAAATAAAATTGTCAATTAAATAAGGGTTTTTTCGTTGACTGCTCAACTTCAGTAAATTGTGAAGTCAGTCCTAAATATATAGCTTTGTTAATTATAAATAATTCTCAATAATTAAGTATTTGGAGTATTTAGGAGTTTGAATTGATTTCAAAATGATTTTGAAATTTATACTTATTGAAATAATTTGTATAATATAATGCCAATAAATACTTAAAACATGATAAACGGTAAACATCTTTTAAAACTTTGTACTTATATTTTATTTTATTTTGTAAACACAAAGAGTGTATTCAAACAACAGCGTAATTTACAATTTCGACTTTTAATCGTTATTTCTCAAATAGCACTATAATCATTTTGACATTTTATAATACTAATAAAATATCTCGTTTACCACGAAGGGTTATTATGCGTTGCATACTTAAAAATATAAATACTTTAATCTCATGTTTACTAATTTTATACATATATTATAGTTGAATGTTTCAACAGTCCGAACAATTGGACTCTAATGTTCTTAAAATTGTATTCATATTCATTTAAGGAATTCGTCGATTACTTGACACGACATTATTATTGAATATTTATTTCTCATGTCAAATGGACACGCGCGTATGTCTAGTTAAAATATATATAATCTTATGTTTGAAAAAAAAAACAGTTTATATATGTTGTTGAACACGTGTAGATGCTGAAACGTCGAGTTAGCATCGTTTAATACAATAATTTTACTTTCGAAGCAAATTTATATTCTTGTATACTTAAATATATTATCTGTCTCGGTTTTTAATAGTAATAAATACTTAATACAATACAATACAATACAAATGATAACATTACGTAATAACTGCATTGCATTTTGTGGAATTTTAATTTCTTAAAAAGGATTATGAATATTAAAAACGCCATTTTAATTTATAAGCATACAATTATACATATTATGTCAAAGAAGAAAAGGTAAAATTAGTTTATAAAATAAAAAATATTTAAAGTTGTAATCACGTCATAATATACGGGCCCCGCATTGAATGTTATTAGATAGAGTAAATACAAAAGATTAACACAATACTATTATAATATAGGTGTATGGTAAAAAATAAAATTGACCGGCAAATTGTATTTAAACGTTTGCCTATATTATAGTAATATAATTATACTAGTATAATATGTAGCAATCATTCCCTCAAAAACTTTAATCATTCCTTTAATCGTTTGTATCTTTATAGTTCGTATTCTTGTATTTATACTATAGTATACCTAATACAAATATATTAATATAAAATAAAAATGTTATCCGAATAATATGTTGAATGAAGCTGTGATTTTTGTATTTCTTAATAATAAGCGACACATGGTCATTTCCGACAAAAGTTTCGAATAAAACGGGTTTAGCGTTAAGGACTTTGACCTAGTTTGTAAGTTATGACTTTTGATTGTTTCTGTAACCAGTCAACACGAAACTTCTAAAGGGTCGGACAAAGTTTTCAACTGATCATCTCTAATAACACTGCTCTAATTCTTTTGAATGAAGATGGTAATTTAGTGAGCACGCATAACGGATACATAATATATCTCTTTGAATTGTATATAATTTTTTATAATTTCATAAATATATTTAATAGATAAGTACCTAAAACATACCGGCTAATGTAAATAGACTATGCAATTGATTAGAAATCCATTTTCAAAGATATTATAATAACTCAACATAATATATATTTTACAAACATTTCGTGGTTAAAATATAGTTAACAAAAAGAAAATTTTCAGAAAACTCATCAGCATAAAAATATTTTTAAATCTTATGTACCTATTTCACGATTTAAAGGTCAAAATTATTATTGTCCCTAAACCTTAAAATCCAATAAAAAACTATAATAAGAATTAAATACCTACGTAACTATATGTCTGCTGAATTTAATAATTTATTAAAAATTTGTAATATCTACGTTAAATTTTATTGTGTAAGTAGGCACTATAATATATGTTAAATAATACTATGTCGGTACAGATCATTATAAAAAGTTGTGAATTTTATAGAGACAATTTAATATTCCGTAGTCCGAACGACACCTTAATATAGGTATATATTGTGTTTTATGTTGTTCATCACAATAGCAATATTAATACAAAACAAAAAAAAAAAAAAATGTAACCAAGTTATCGAGTTCTCTGTATTACGTATAAATCGTATAATCTATTACGTAAATAAAATATATTATCTCGTGATTGTTTTATAAATAGCCCACGATTGTTTGAATTTATCGTTGTTATACACTATTATTAATGAATAATGGTAAATTAAAATCAACATATTATTGTTATAGACATTAATGATATTATGTTATATACAGCGTATTGTATTATGTTTCTAACGTCGATTAAGTTTTAGACTGGATATTTGGATAAAAAAAAAAAAAAACGTCGATCAGATGAATTTCTTAATAGACATCACAAACCAACGAAAGAATTTTCATACGCGACAAAATTATACGAAAGACATAATATTATTTCGAATACAATTTTGTATATATGCATGGGTCGATGACTTTCTGGGAGTGAAATGGTATGTAAATAAAGAGCCGACTGTCTTAATAATGTTATTTAATACAATATAATATATGTGGTGATCCCGTCGAAATAAGAGCTACACGCGATTACGGCAACAAACGCGACAATCCACACGCGTATCTAACAGACGCTCGTGTGCCCTTCTTATCATTTTTTTTCACGATAATTTATTTATTATCGACCTTGAAAATGAAAACTATACGTCGCACACATATGATATTTACGCGTAACAGCTGCACGTGGAGCACATATCAACCAGTTTCACGGTTAATATTTTTATTTAAAATTATTTTTTTCTACTGACTTTAGAAATCAATAAGCGACATTGTACCAGAACAAACATTGTGTTATAGCTGACGTTAAAACTCGGTTCAACCTCAGAACTCGCGGGATAATTATTATTATGATGAATAAACAAACAGTACGGGCTAATTATTATTTGTCGGACGAGAACAATGCGAACTCGTTGAAACAGTAACGAGACCAAACAAAACATAGTCTGATAAAATTAGGGGGAAAAGGGCTTACAAAATTGACTTACACTCATAGGTATTATGAAGTAGGATGAATAGTTCTCACGTTTCGTTCCTTTAAAGAACGTTGATATGATATACGATAAAATCATGGAACAAGATAAATATTTACATATAGATTGTTCGATTAAAATCAAAATTAATATTATACAGAAATTTAGAGCCCGTTTGGGGATGAAGAATTTTTATATCTACCGTGCAATATTAAATTATTATACTCGAAAAACATTTTTTAAGTATTACTATAATTAAATCTCGAGTAAATATAACCACCCCACTCTATCCGACTTCGATATTAGCACCATTTATTTACACATATAGGTACTTTTAGTATTTATTTTTTTAATATATATTACAAAACATAACCATTAATCTGTAAGGTTGTCATCAGTAGTTTTAACTTAATCTCTTATAAACAAATTACAATATTTTAATATTTTATATATTATGTATTATGCTTAAGATATTATTGTGAGTATATAAATAGGCAGTGTATAATATACATAATATATTACAAAAAAAAATAATTATTATACTACAATTTTATTTGCTGCATTTTGTTTAATGATTTTTTTTTTTTTTGAACAAAGGTTTTTGATAAATAGTAATGGTTAGTATAGTCATCAAAGTTGAATATATATTTATTATAAAAGTCCCCAAAACAGTCTAAAAGACCTTAACGTTTAAATAGTAAATTATCAAAATATATTTCTTTATGGGGTTTATCATAAATTATTAATAAAAATAATAATGCTAATTTATAAATTATAAATAGTTGGTGATTTTTTTTTTTTTTTTTTTTATTGGTTAGCAATCTATATGAAATGAAATTCAAGGAAAAACTGATATTAAAATCAAACAACTTTATGATTTATTAATATTTTTAAATATTCAATACTATATTAAATAAATATTACGATAGCAGTCAAAATAAAAATAAATAGTTACAAATAATACCTAAATTATTTTAAATGAAAATTTATAATTTGTATGGTCAAATATAAAGCAGTATAATTAGTAATACAGTCAAATTGTTTTTGTTTTTGTTATTAATTATTAGTGATTACATTTTAAAAATGCATTTTCTAGTATTTTACTGCATAGGTTCACAATTATATATTTTTTATGTTGTTTTAATTTCGGTGTAATACTCATCGTTATTATTTAAATGATGTCATGATTAGTTTTCATGCGTTTTAAGGTTACAATAAATTGAAATATGCATAAAAAAATTTAAAACCAAATATATATCGACCCAAAATTTCTAAATGGTAAAAATGTTTATTTGTAATTTAAGTAATTTTAAAATTTAAAAGTGTACAAATCGAATGAAATAATATAATGTGTGATCGATCTAATGGAACATTCTGACATATACCTAGGTATTATAAAACTATGTTGGGTAGTGATGATATTATTTTTCGTAACCACTATGAAAAACAAGAAATATTATGTTTCTCACTAGCGCTGAAAATAACTGAAAATAAGCCAGACTGACTGATACATGTATAACGTATACTTATTTGATGTAGATATCGATCGAGAACGAATTTTGTGGTTTAAATGATGACATATCGAACAGCCGTCAAAAAACATTTAACTCGTGATTTTAAAATCACTAATCCTAGAAAAAAACACTGTAATTTTGTACGTTAGAAGTGACGCACGTCCCTTGTCGACGTTTGAATATTTAATTTATTTCTCTCTACAGATGAACACGAATGACAATTAAAAAAAAAAAAAAAAACGACAACGTCTAAATATCGTACATAGTCACATAGATTATGATGAATGACATATTTTTGATTTATACTGACGATAAGTCCAACAAGGTCCAAAAAAACCTTTTTTATTTTGAAACGTATAATACCTACTCTTATATTAAAACTTAATAAATAGACTGCGTCTTACTATAGTGTTTATATAAATATATAATGCATTCACAAATCACAGTTCACACAAGCTAACGATTATTTAGAGCAAATGGATGGAAGATGGGTACTCTATATTGTCCGAGTTAAAAAGAATATAGATACCAACAAGATTAAAAACTAGCGTGAGATGCGGTAGTACATTAACTAAAGGTTAGGACTTACAAAAATATAAATAAACCATACAAATCGATCTACCTATATTGATAAACATATATTACCAATTCATTGTTATTATTTATCTGGGTATACACGTATGATACGTTTCTATATTAAATTGTTATTTGGTTCCATAAAATATGTGTTTTCAAACTTTTAAGACTTTAAAATCGCTATTATTATCTTAGACTGACTTATATATAGTTATATGATTTAAAAAAACGATACCTGTTCATTCCGTGTATTGATGTGTTGAAAAAATTAAATAGTTTATACCATAAGATATACGTTATTTTTTGTAAACCGAAATGTGAGTATAAGAAGACGCAATCGGAATATTTCCGCTGGAGTTATCAAATTCCAAGAGAGATGATACTTGTGGAATTCAACGGCATATATACATATAAAAGTATAAAACCTATGCCTCTACGTAGTATACGCGTCTCGTAATGTATAAAAGCTGCGAGGACGGTGTATGGGTGCAATGAGGGGTAGCGAGAGGAAGGGCCGTCGATGTACGAACGGCGATAAGTGCAGCGGTGTTTTTATTAAGTAGGTATGTATTAGTGGCGAGAGAGGGCGGCGAGACGTATAATAAGGGATGATGGAGATAATACCGTGTAATGATTACGCGCGCGCGGTGGAGGAGGCCGTCTCGGCCGTACAAGGAGCAGCGTTTCGCCCTAACGCGGTGGCGCTGGACGGTGCGGGTGGCGGCGCCGTTGGTAATGAAAAGTTAAATAACACGTGCGCGCCGTCTGTGGCGGTGGCGGCGGCGGCGGTGGTCTGAGAATCGCGCCAAAACGGCCGCCACCGCACGCCGCCTCCTCCCCACCGTCCCGCAACGGACCGCGCGATAATAATTACGACCCGGTCACCCACACACGTCCCGTCGCGCGAAACACGTCACGCGCGATCGTCACCTCCACGCCGCCGATTTTGTGATGGTGTCCGCCGCTGTCCGCGTCGTCGTCTTCGTCGTCGCAATCGTCGTCGTCGTCGTCATCGTCGTCACCGTCATCGTCGTCTTCGTCGTCGTCACCGGAAGTGCACGCGCCCGCCGATCTGTTGCCCGCTGTGGACGGCTGTTGCTGCTGTTGCTGCTGGTGATGGCCCATGGTTAGCTGATGTTGGTGATGGTGACCGGCCGCCTGCAAGTGCAAGCCGTGCGCGTTGTGCAGCGCTGCCACGTGGTGATGTCCGCCGACGCCGTGGTGATGTGGGTGCAACTGTAGCTGTTGCTGCTGGAGCTGTTGGTGGTGCTGCTGCTGCTGTTGGTGGTGCGCTTTGACGGCTTTGCCGAAAGTGGCGGCCACGTTTGCGGCCAACAGCCGTTTGTAGTACAGCGACGGGCTCAACATCAGCGACTCGGCCGGCCGCAACTTGGCCGCAGCGGCGGCCACGGCTGCGGAAGCGGCCGACCCGCCGGCCACGTCTTCCGGAACCGGTGGCACCATTGCCGGTCGTACGGTCGGCGGAGGTGGTGACGGCGTAGTCGGTGAAGGTGGAGATCGCGGCGGCGGCGGTGGTGGCGGTGACGACGGCAGAGGTTGTAGCAACGGTGGCGGCAGCGGCGGTGGCGGCGGATCTGGTGACAGCGGCGGCGGTGGCGGCGGCGGCGGTGACCGCGAAACCGCATCGTCATCGTCACCGTCACCGCCGCCGCCGTCGTCGTCGTCGTCCGGCCGCTGCTCGTTTCGCTGCCGTGTCGTCATTGCGCTTGCTGTCGGCGTGGTGACCACGAAAACAATATTACTAATATATATTTGTGTGTGTGTGTAAGTGTGCTTAAATGACAGCTGTGACTCGCGAGCTGCAACGACTTATCGGCGCGTGCACGAACACGGTACAATCACAGCGATTGTTCGTGTATTGTTTGAAGGTGTGAGCGAGTTTTTGTGTGTGTTGAGTTTTTTATGTGTGTGGAAAATGTCTCGCGCTCGGGAAAACCGTACAGAACGAACGATGCCGGAAAACTGAGAAGGGGAAAAAAATCGTCCGCGGCGAGCGCACACACACACACATGAGATACATGCAAGACAAAAAGAAAAAAAAACCTCGGGACGAAGAAAAGGAACAGGGTGGGCATCGTCGCGACGACGTCGGGGAGGTGCAATATGAGAGCGAGCGCGAGACGGCTGAGTGAGTGAATAAGAGGGAAACAGAGTGAGTCAGAGGGACTGGGACAGAGTGAGCGAGAGGGTGTGAGAGAGAGGGGGGAGTATTGAATAAAGGTGGGTCGCGGAGAGAGGGGAAGGCAAAGGAAAATGGAAACATCGTACGAGTTTAGGACGCAGTGGAAGGGGTACATAACGTCTACCCGCCATCAACCCACCCTCACACGCACACCCCATCGTCCCCCCTCAACTTTTTATTATATATATATTTTTTTTTCGCCCTTGTACACTTATTGTATTTTCCCTTTTTTCCGAGGACGCGTTCTTTCTGTTCTTTTTTCTCGTTTCCTTTTTATTTTATTTTTATTTTTTTATCCCATTTTTATTTTGTTTTTATTTTATTTTATTTTATTTTTTTTGTCAGGGGTGTATTTTTTTCCTTTTTCGGGTTGTGCATCCCACTAGTTCCATATATGTGTGATATATATATATATATTACATATATGCAATAATAATTTGACTATGAATATTAAACGACATATACAGACACGAAAAAACAAATACAACTAAAGGGTCAGAGTAGACACAAAAGAACGCGCAAAGTCAAGCACGCAATGAACCGATGCCAAACCATTTTACCGCTTCGGTCGTTGACTATGACAGGCTGGTTAACCTAACCAGGCGGTAAGCAAGACGTTGTGATAGAGGAGGAAGAGGTGGTAATGAGCAGGTTCCTAATTGAAGTGGTCATAAGATTATTTTTGAAAAAAAAAACGTTTTATTATTTCTTGAATAAATAAAAAATATATATATATAATGTATAAAGTCCAACAAATTAAACTTTAATGCATATTAAATCACTATTTATATAATGCTTAATAACACCCTCTGAATTCTCCGCATTGTAATAGCTCAAGATTGCATTTAGATTATATTATCTTAAGTACAGCGTACACAATTATATAAAAACTAATTATCCCAAAGCAATTTCACACATTATTATTAGAACAACCGTAAAATAATTTATGCTCAGAAAACGTTTAAAACTATAACTTTGAATAGATGCCTAAGTATAATAATATAATACAACGGATATAATGCTTAATTTATATATTTTATTATTATTATAGTATTCACTTTACTAGTGAGTCTCAGTAATACTTAACGTTTTTAGAAAGTCTAAGCTATAATTTATAAAAACGGCTACCTACATAGTTTATGCTAAATGTTCTCAAAATAGATAATATTTTAATGTAGAAACGAAAATGTATCAACGTAAGAGGATCACCCGGCACACTATCTCTCTCTCTTGGAGCCACGCACGACGTAGCAAATTAATTGTGCGTTCAGCAGAGCCAATCTTATGTTATTAGCTTTAATATCACAGTGAACTGACTTATTAACAAAGTTTAAGTTAAGAACATTATCTGTGTTTATAAGTTTGAAATTTCAGAAAAAATATAAACGTACAAACACAGTAAGTTAATGTTCTTAACTTTAAGTCTGATCTGGTCAATTCATTCGAATGTTAAAAATAGAACAACATAAGACTGGTTATGCCTAAACGCAAAATTGTTATACCATGTGTTAGTTGAAAACACAAATAATACGCATACAATATAATATTTTAATTGACAATACTTAGTGTATTATTAATTTTTTTTATTGTTTATAAATTACTTATAAATTATGTAATTATACTGGTAAAAGAATAAAATGTAGAAGGTTACAAATACTTTTTGGTGACCCTATACTTAGGTAAAGTTATGTATTAGATAATATCAATAGGTACCTACTAAAATAACTTTAAAATAAAATTACAATTTAAGCATTCAAACTGTAAAGTGGGTTTACTTTTTTACAACGTTCATAAATGTCATATTTTGTATATTTTCTTAATGTTTAAATTTAATTTGTTTTATAATAAGTATTTAAGTTTTTACCAAATTAAAATGTTATAATTATATTTTAATTTAAAGTAAAATTATTCTGATGACATTGTTTATGTGTTTCACTTAAATTAAATTTATAGTATTAAAATTAAAAATGTTTATAAATATTCTAAAAATATAGATAAGTATATTAATAATACAAAATAGTATTTCATTTGATACTTGAAGAATATTTAAAGTTAATTACATTTTTATAACATTATATAATATATTTTAATTTTATATACATTTCATACATTTCACATGAGGTAGATATTATTTAAATTACCTTACTTATAATAGTATAATATAATAATTATCAATTCATACACAAAACTAAACGCCTTATAGGTACCTATTACATAATATAATTTAGTTAAATTTAGTGAAAAAATTGCATGTCGTGAAAATGTATAATATAAGCTTATTATAATTATTATACGGTTATGACTCACTACTAATTAAAACCTAATAACCTGCATTTTACATTAAAAAAATGTATATATATATATTATATATAGATATTATCTTATTAATTATAATAAAGTAATCAAGTCTAAAAATATTTCCTATCGAATTTGCATTAAATATGTGGTTGTGCATTTGCGATATATACTACAGTCAGTATTAAAATAGTAAAAATAAAATAAGTTATTTAATGTTTGTCAATGAATTCAATTATAAATCATTAAAAATGTTATTTAAAAATACATTATTAGTATAATAATATTTAGGTAGTTTTTTGGTTAGTTACTGATTTAATACAATTATGTACAGATGATGGTTATATACATGTATCAAATCACTCATATGTACTAATTTTAATCAAATAAAAGAAATAAATTAACTAAATGCATAGTTTAATCGAGAAAATCTAATAAGTGAAATATAAAAAATGTGTATACAATAAGAATTTCTGAATAGAATATCGCCTTTTAAATGTTGGCCAAGTACCGTCACTCATTGGTTTACGAGCTAGTGGATATCGGTGAAAATATGTTGCATGTATTCAACTATTGTTAACAAGCTTAAGTGGGTAGTATAAACCCAACCGCAAGAGCCCGTGAAAAGTAAAATAATAATAAAAATACAAGAGCTCACATTTATAAGTATGATCATGTATTTTTTAGATTTGTGACGGTAAAAAAAGAGCTTTAAATTTTAATATCGTTTGACTCGTATAATATTCACCCTTTGGGACCAACACATCCGCCTTGTTATTTCATCTTTTTTTTTCTGAAGGCGTGTAAGAAAAACTCTTCAGTTTTTTTCCCATTCTATCCTTCGCTCACAGATCCCCTCTCAATTTTATTTCATTTTCCTAAACACATTAAGTCTCTTGGAGAGAGACTTTTTTTACAGACAGTTTGTTTTTTTTTTTTTGTTACCCCTTTTTTGGGATTATCATAATAATAATAATAAATGATTTTAAATTACAAACAAAAAACATACGCCTAATCATAAATATAAACGGCTTGTTTGTACGAAAAATACCGGGGGTTTCCAATAACACAAACAAACATTGAAGGCGGGCTATGCTAATTTGGGGCCCAAGGTGTCAATTTATTCCGCCCAAATCACACGCAAAGGTGTCGCGGTAGATTCCTGTCGTGGAATTCATTTAAAAAGAAGGTATAAAAACGGGTCATAGCAGGAAGTTAAAAAAAAAAACATAAATATGTCATTTCACTTTTTATGAAGGGTCCTATCAACGAAATTAAACAAAGTATAATTTTTCTTTGAACAGTCATTGTAAAAAGATATATTTTTTTAAATCGTTAAACATTTGAGTAAAATTTTGTTTAATCGATAAATATAATATTTAAAACAAACACTATGAAATCCTTCGTAATAGGTAAAACATGCAATAATTTTTAATTTTATTTAACTAAATATAATATAAACTTGAATGTATAATTATTTTGACTAGTTAGTTGTTAAGATGTAATAAAAATAACAAACATTAAAATATAGTCAATTTAATATATTTTATAAGATACTGTTAAAGTTATTTTGAAAAATAATGTCATCATAAATGTTTTAAAAATTATAGAGCTTATAATATTTATGAAAAAAAATAAATTGCATTAATTAATATAAATATGTTATCTATGAAATTAGTAATAAATAATAATTATATCGTATTAGCTAGCTAGAAAATAATATAGGTTCTTAAATATATCCATTCACTGATATTACCTATATCTGCATTTCCCTAAAATTCATTTCGACAAATTGGGTGGATATCAATACCTCCATATTAAAGTTGAATACCTACTAATTTATCAATAAACTATTATTTTTTTTTTATCATAATATTTATGTCGGTTACATTAAAACAAACATTTTAATTTCACCTTTTTTCATGTCTACAAAAATATTCAGTAATAATTATTTACCAGGATATCAAGATTCTAACGTTGAGTAGCATATTGGAACTTTGTTTTATATTATATATAATATATATATATATATATATATATATATGAATGTATATACTATATATATATCATATAATATGTTCTCATTAATAAACCATTATGTTGGAAAAACAATTTTGAATTGAGTTTGAATTAAATTTTAAATTTTCGAAATTTATCAATAAGCATTTTCATAATAAATTACAAATTGATTTGAAGTATACTCTAAAATTACAATGAAATTCGAAAAATCACCAGTGAAAAATAAAGTGTTCAATTTCCAATGACGCTCCATGTAAATTATCAAACGTTCTGTCGTAAAGTGGAGGTTTAAAATAAAAACTATAAAACTAATGCATTCCTCTTCTATTCTGAACATAAAAAAATAATATAAAGACAGGTGCAATAATCACATACTATAATATCTGGTTTTTCAAAAGCATTACTCAAATAAGGAGTGAACCGTATAAATACATGAAATAATATTTACTTTATTCTATTATAATTATATGAGTATGGAGTATCAATAAATTATAAATATAATAAATTATTTGAAATCGGAATACATTTTGAAGGAGTAAACTAGATATTATATTGTATAAAACAACCTCATTCATGCATAGAAATGTTATTTTCACTCACAAATTGTTCACTTCGAGAGGTGTTTTTTTCCTGAAAAACAGTGAAGTTCGTTCCATTTTCTTTATTTTATTTTATTTTTTATCAGGATATTATTATTTTGTATTCGGAAAAATATTATTTTTTCATTTTATTTCGTCATATTGTGAATGCTTTGGAACACGATTGGAAGTCGTCGAGGAAAACAAAACACTCGTTGGTCGCGGTAGTGGAAATTGTTTTCATTTTACCCCGAACGTAATGCCGCCAGTATTTCCCAGCACCAAACACAAAAACAAAACAAAAGCCATGCGGTGGCATATTACAAATGGTGAACTATACGAAATTTAAGAACAACATAGCATACGTGTTATGTCGGTGCCATGAAAAAAGAAAAATCGAAACTGCGTGTACCCACCCCTTCCGACTTTCAATCTTAAAGTACTTTAAACAAAAATGGAACAATGTTATTGAGCAGCAGGTG
Source organism: Aphis craccivora (assembly GCA_009835225.1). NCBI lineage: Eukaryota > Metazoa > Arthropoda > Insecta > Hemiptera > Aphididae > Aphis > Aphis craccivora. The sequence continues at coordinate 171,128 of VUJU01000004.1, forward strand.
TTTACAGAAAAATTCCCTAAGAGTTACCTTGTATGTTGTAGCTTTAAGTTTTTGTAATAGATAATACATAATATTTACAAGTGAAATTGTAGAAAATAGGTCTAATATATGATATAGTTAGGATTCAAACAAAAACTGGGTGTTCCTTTGGATTTGATGTGACATGGTCTAATGTCTTTAAAATATCCTCAAATGTACCTATGTTTAACGCTGTTAATAAGTTAGTATCATAATATTATGTACTATGATATTCATATGTATACATACTAGAATTTTTTTGTATAATTACCCTCTACATCCGAATATTATACTTACGTACCAAACTCTACAAACCTCAGCAATCAAAATATAAGAGCCCAAGTCAATAAGTAACAGTATAGATTGTAATAATTGTAGTTGTTGAATAATAACTATGATAATTAGTTTAGTCATAATACTAAGAAAACAATTCGTTTTAACGATTATTGTTACATCAAAATAAAAATATAAAATTTATATATCTTATATTTCTGTAGTAATTACTAATTTGTATATACTATATACAAAATTTATGTTTATGTAATGGAAATGAGTAAGACTTTAAACTGTGCCTATGACAATTTTTTAATACTAAACTGCTTGTACTAAAAATAATATATTTACGAAATAAGCGAGAAAAAATTATTGAAAAATAACAAACACTTTAATAAAATACTTCAACGTACACAGCTTAAATTACAGAAAAATCAACGTTAAAAAAATGATTTACTAGTACCAATAAGGAAAGTAAACTTCGATTAACACGTAATATTCTTTGTTGTAATACTTGATAGTTTGTTAGAAATTGCAACTCGCAAAACGGCAAAACTTATAATCATTCTAAATACGTAATACTATTACAGTACTTTATACTCGGTCCTCATCGAGGTATGTTTCACTATCGAGCAAGAATGTGCAAAACTGCAAAATAACCGATTTTAGTCGAGACGTAGCGTATTTTTTCGCTGGACTAACTATGTATACATATATAACATATATATGGCATATATACCTACTGGATACCAAATATCTATAAGCGCAATTAACCAACATCTTTTAAGAACACAAATCCCCCCCTCCCCCCAATAGTAATTTACTGAAAATGACTTTTCCTTAGTTCTAAATTTTTAATTAGGAAACCTAAACAAACATTTGGAGAAATATCCAAATTCTTTTTAAGTCCCC
>VUJU01000004.1:172380-208825 GCA_009835225.1 Aphis craccivora
TAAATGCAGAAAGAAAGGTAACATTAATCAAAAAATAAAAATAGTTATACTAATGTTAGGGAATACATTCATCATGAAACTTCATACAAATAAAAATTAAATAAATAATTTTTTGAAGAATAGAGTAATTATACAAAAGTAATTGAAATTAAATAATTTAAGTGTTTGAGTATTTGACAATCGCACAATACTTAATACGTTCATCAAGGTTCATGAAATTTGAATAGAAAAATTCTGGAAATGGGCAAACTTGAAAAAATATAAATCATGGTTAGGTACAAAAAACATTAATATTAAGTAATATAATGTTGTCATACGATTTTATATATTTAAATAATATGAAATGGAATTAAAAATGTTATGTGTATTATGTCATTAATATTAATCATAACAAGTTTAAATATATAGGTATATATATTATATTTGTTTTAAAACAACATTATGAAAAATTTAACAAATAATTAAAATGAGATATTTGTTTAAATATCTTTAGCCCTCTTTTTAAAATTAAATATCACAATTCTTAAACGAATGATTAATTAAAAAAAAAAAGTATGATATTCTAAAATATTATTTAAAAAGTTTAGCAATAGTTATAACAAATTATCAATTCATTTATAATGTTCATGTTTTATACGAATAGAAAAGACAATAAAAATAATAAGTAATTATAATAATTAATAAGGATAATATATAAAGTTTAATAGCCCTATTATAAGTGGATGAATTTAAAAAAGTTCTAATTCAAAACTAATAATTATCAATAAATTATTTCATTTTTATCAAGCTCATTAAACTAATATATTGATGCACTTGGTTTCAGTGAGATCTGGGTCACTTGCAACGTCCGGTTGCAAGGGCGTGTTTAACGACTACCACCCTTTTTCACATGCATTTCTAGAAGACGCCCGACGGTGTCTCGAATGCACCAGAAAGGCGCCAGTTCAGTTTCCTCTCTGTTTACTTTTATAGCACAGAAATCGCATTGAACAAGAATTGCTGTATTTTTATAAACGTGTATATGTATACACGTATGTACAGAGTTTATATCAATTGTATGTTTTATACATACAACGTACATTTGAATTGTCCAGAAGATTTGGTTGAATTTTCTTATGAAGTATAAAATGTATTATGGTGGAAAATTTAAAACATCGTACATAATATAATATGTACAAAAGTATACTCAAAGCTTTTTAAAAATAAAAACCAAACTGATAACATAATAAAAATTTTAATGACAGAAAAATTAAATTATTCACTTTTCAGTTCATATTATGGATATTCTATAGGAATAATCACTAACAGACACTTAACTAAAGTTATTCATATTTTATTACTTTAATAACCAAATAAGTATTATGATGAATGTGTTCAACACTATATATTTTTGAACTACATTTCAAGTTCAAACTATACACAAAACCTAATTTATTTAACATAATATTATTAGGTAATTATTATATTGATACTGTATTTAGCTATAATATTATCATAATTATCTCTCTTTCGTAGTATTTATCACGATTTATTTAAATTAATTTATTATTTATGTTGAACTTGAATTAACGGCAAAATAATTTAAATTACAATTTCTTTCATTTTAAACGTATTCTAAAATATACATGAAATCTTCCGGAAGTAATAATGTTCATAGAGTGGAGTTGTCTTACTTGTTAATTATTATAATCGATAAATTTAACTAAAAAATTAATTCTTGTGTTATGAAATATTTACAATAAAATCTATTAGTCTAGTAGTTTATTTACTTTCGTTATAAGTTTATAAAATATTTAATAATAATGAATATATATATTTAAACATTCATGAACAAATTTACCCGTAAAACAATTTTTCATTTAAAATATTAGTACAAATACATAGGCACATATAACGTGATACATTTAAGTGCCTATACTCAGTACATTTCAGAAAGTTTTCAAATTTAAAAAAATATTAGTTTTACATAATTTTATGTCATTAAAAATGAAATTTAAAAAAGAAACATAATATACAATTTGTTATCGTTATAATTTTTTTTTGCCTATTTAAAAGGCAACGTACATTTTAAACATAATACTTCAAAGTAGAATATTTTTTCGAAATACTTGACTCATGGATACATTGGATACATAAAAAAGGAGTTTCGAACAATTACTGAATTAGTTATAAACTTATAACTTATAAGTAATTAATATTTTTGATTATCGGAGTAGTGGACTATAATATTGCAATATAGTTACTTTTGAAGCGACTGGACCACTCAACTTCACTCATTTAAACTTTAAATAGGTTAATACTTCCAAGTTTTATTCATCCAAAAGTTAAAATTCAATTTTTATATATCAAAATGATCAGAAAAATATTTAGTTTTGAAATATGAAAGTAAAATGTACATTAGGTACATTTAAAAAAGTGGAAACGTGATTATAATAAAACAAAATAAGTTTTAAAAATAATAATATTTGCAATGACATAAAATTATGTAAAAAAAAAAAAAAAATTAAAACTTCATATTAATGAGTGTTGACGTGTTGTAAACACTTCTGTACCTTGTTATCCTTGTATCCTTGTATAGTTGTATAGTATATGTATTATGTATACATTATATATAATATATAATATAATATACATATATATATAGATAACTTTAAATATATTATTAGATCTATATAATAGAAGTACATAATTTCAACCAACCAAAAAAATAATCATATAGTTAATAATTTATCATTAGAGAGTAAGTATAGTTATATTTAAGGAATTATTGATTATTTTTTTTTATAATAAAAATTATAGGTAGTAAAATAAACTTTTGTTGTCATTGTTGTTTTTTATGAAAATATCATAGTAAATAAAATTTTAAGAAATACTATACATAATATACCTAACAAATTTGTATTTTCAAAATTCGGATTTGTTTACATAAATACTTTCAGTTATATATAATTATTTATTACCGTTTATAAAAATTACATTTTGTTTTAATGTAAACAATTACCTTGTTTTTAAAATCATTTATTTTCTTGACGACTATTTAAATTTTGCAGACATCAAATCCCAATTTGGTAAAATGTCAATAAAAAAAATATAAGCTTTAATGAAAGTATTGCTGTTTTATATTATGTTGATAATATACTCCTTTTTAAACGATAGGGTCGGTTCAATCACTTATAAACAAAAATCAAACAAACTACAACACATTTCATAAGGTCTATGAAGTATATAAAGATAAATAAAATGAACTATTTATTTTAAACTAATTTTTAACATAAAATTGGTTAGTTTAGTACAAATACTGTTAACATTTTAATTATTTAATAAAATATTTATTTGCAGTTTAAATCATTTTATAAAAAATATACGTTAAAATCAATATACCTAGTAAAATATATTATTAATTAAATTGAAGTCCTATATGATTTTATTGTCGATAACACTTTAATTGCCAAGCATCTCAGTTTTCTATTTAATATCTTTAAACTACGATGTATAACCATCTCACACCGGTCTCGATATATGTATATTTAAATAGAAAACATATTTAAAGGTTGTTCCAGTTGTGTTAAGCTGTTAAGCAATTGCCTGTTTTTTTCAGAACATTTTTCCTTGTTAATAAAATAATAATTAATATTATTTTTTTAAAATGATAAAATAATACTACGTATATATAACTGTATAAGAATGTACATTATACATGCTTGTAAATTTCAAGTAAATAATTTATAGATATATTTTTTTTTTAAATCGACAAAACAGAATCTTTGATCAATTATAATTAGCGGTTGTGTATAAAACTTAATTTAATGTCGTTAACTGCATTGATATATTGTAAAATAATAGCAACAGAAATAAAATGACAATTTAATTGCTTCACGTTTCTGAACTATTTTATAAATATGAATATTATTTATTTATTTTTTTACCATTTAGAATTTAGATTGTCTATTAAATAAAAATCTCAACTTATGGTCCTAGTCGATATCTGCATCTTGGCTATATAGGATTTTTTTTTTATCCTTATACCTACTTTACAAATGACAACATTTTTTCAATGTTATTTTTAGTTTATTTTTCTACAAAAAATACTTTAAATTTTAGTATTGTAGTTTTTAAAGTATATAAAAACTAACTATCCAACTAAAATAAATTTATTTAGGTTGTTAACTTACAAGTTAAATGCTATTATATGAATACTATTTTTTGAAATTGAATTTGTTCAACCGTGTAATATTGAAAATTAAAACAAATTAAAAAATAATATTTCGAATATATCTGAACATCATCGATATTAATCGTATTTTAAAATTATCTATTTCTCAAATTCTATTAACAATATGACATACCTACTAAAATTAATAATAATAACTTACAGGTAAGTGTATAGCATATTAACCTAATCTAACATGTGCTACCATACCTATAGTTTGAAAGATTTTACAATTTGATAGATACCAGTTGGTTGTTTTTACTTTTTTTTCATATATAATAAGATACTTACAATATTTCTCAATGAATGGTTCGTAATTGCGAGTATTATTAATGGTTCGTTTAAATATTAGAATTGTGAATAACAATAGGTATTTAAAAATAAAACACAACACACCGTTATCACTGTTGGGATATTAAAACGCATTTTTCCCAATCAAAATGTATCTAATTTATTAATTCAACGAGAAAATCATTGGAAAGTACCTAACCCTTGCTTTAGTAAAAAATAATATGTACAAATTAATAAAAATTATACTTATAAATACTTGACGCTTTACGATAAGCGCGTTACGAACGGTAAACAGACGAAAAATGTAGCCGTCAAAATACTAATAAAAAAAAGCTCACTGACTTGGGCAATACAAAAAAATAAAAATATAAAATATAACAAAATAAAAATAAACTAAAAAAGCCGGTCTTGTTTTGATAGGTGATTGGCCGACTGGCCGCCGGGGCGCGCTCTACTCGCGGGCTTTTTACCCTGGCCCCGCCCCTCCGCGAGCCAACACGGCCGGCTATCCCGTGTGGAAAAAAATCGCGGTGTCTGGACACGATATGGTTGACGAAGAGAGGTTAGGGGTAGAGAAAAAAACCCATCGGCCGCCGGGTTGGGGGGACGTGGGAAGCGGTGAGTCTACGGCGGCGGTGGGAGGAGGGGGTAAAAAAAAGTGAAAAATAAGCTTCCCGGTGGAATCGATAAAAAAATTCCTGCGCGTTTTTTTCACCAAATCCAACTGGGATGGACGGCAAGGACTGGTGGTGGTGGCAGAAAGCCCGACAGAACTAGGGGAGGGTCGCGCACGTATATATATATATATACGCGACGCGTGGATGGGTATATCGTCACGGCGGCGGATCGTATGGAGGAGGGCACCGGGTGGGTACCAGTTAATTCGAAACACCCCCGCATGCTACCCCCGGTACTGTCGGTTGCCACGGACGGCAGCAGTGGTTAAAATGCAACCTGCCTCTCACCTTACCCCGACCATGCATCACTATTACCACTGCTGCAGCACGGTGACGGTCCTGCAGCAGCATCATGATCGCATCGTCCTGAAACATTCCATGCATAGATACCCATCCTTACAGAACGGCAGCAGTATAGTATTCTGTTAAGTTCCTGGACTAGTCACTTTGGTGATCTCCTAACTATAACACAATGCACCTATAGGTTTTCAGTAAAAGGATGGTTACCAGTTACCACGTAGCTACATAGGTACCTATGGTACTAAGGTTCTATACATGTTTGAACCTGTGGTATACAACACCTAAAAAATGTATATTTTGTATTAAAGTATAATATTTACTCTGCATTGTGTCTATATTATATTATAATAATCTAAAATAACACACATAACCGCAAGGGCAAGGCGATAGCCTATACGATTCTTCAAACAATAGGTATATGAATCGCAAATTACTAAAGGACTATAAACGGTAATATAATGTATATTACACATATTATGTATCGTATTGCAATACAAACAATTTATACGTGAATAGGTATATCGATTTCTTTTTTATGTACATTACAATACATATATTATAAAATTTGTATAATGTATATAATGTACTAATGTAGTAATATATGTCTCAAATAGAGTAATGTTTTGTTTGGACGGTAAGAAAATATATAGTATAATGTAAACGTTATACAATCTACTAAAAGGGATAAAGTATATATAGAATATAGAATATATATATATAATAATAATATTTTTACTGTCCTACAGATGTCTTTCCATTTGCAGTGTTGCATTTACCTCATATTTTTTATGAGGAATGATCCATCATCATTATTACAGTAGGCAGGCATGTTGGTACCTATGTATCTATAATTGCAGTCTGGGAAAATAATACGATTTGATAAACAATTAAAATAATAAATACTAAGTATTTTGTTATTATTCAGTATATTATTGTATTTAGATTTGACAACATGGATTTTATAACTATTTATAATACCTAAATAAATTAAAATATCGAAAATGTTGTATGAGTTTGTTCAATAATATACATTTAAATATTCAATCCCGTGGGAAAATAATATGTAGAAAGTTACTGGATTAAGTAAATATATTGCTCTACTAATTTAATATAACCAGTTTCCTAATGGGTACCAATGTAAAAAAACATGTATGTATTTTATTGATAATTAAAATTAATATTAATTTGATAAGTTATGTGGGACTAATATTAGTCAAAACTGAAAAAAAAAAATTATTTATTTAATTCATAGTATAAATATTTTCACACGATATTTAAAAAACAGAAACAAACAGAAACTAATGTTTTACAATTAAAAAAACAATATTAATGCATTTATTATTATATCACAACATAAAACTATATAAGTACAATTAGATTGTAAGTATCAAATGATGGTATTATTAGGCATTAGCTATGATCGGTATTATTATTTTTTTCAAAGAAAATGTGGAACAATCATTTTAATGAGTATTAAACTTTTTATTCAAATTACACAACTCCATAAAACGTCAGGCTGCTACTATTTGAAGAAATAAATATCCAATAAATAAATAGTACAACTATAGTATAAAAGTTTAAAAAGCAGGATAGGATACAGAAATCCTCACTCACTTCGTTGTGTAAACAGTAGTAGTGGCGATTGTCAATTCGAAAACAAAAATAAATAGTTACGAATTTGAAAAATAATATTATGAGACAAAAAAACATAACTTGCTGAAATTCGTTAAAAATTGTTACACAACTACGTTCGTAGTTTTTCCTTACGTTCAGAGAAATTGCTAAGGAAATCATAAAAATTACCTTTATAACTATCATCAAGATTTTAGAAAGAAATATTTATTTCTTAATGCGCCTCATGAAACTTGTAAATTACAAGTCATAAGTGTCCTAAATGTGTTATAAGTATATTAAATTACTTTTTAATGCGTCAACTTTTATAAACTTGATAAATTTATTTTTAAACATCCCTACAAATAAATTGTAGTAAATTATGTTTTTTCAAAACTTTGTAAATTATTTATAAGCTTAGGTATAACCTATTTTATTTTTCTGTAGAGAAATGTTATTTCAACAATAAACTTCGATATTGTTACATTATGAAAACAATTTATATTTTGGAATAAGAACATTTGTTTGTATTTACAGTATAAAAATATGACGCATTCTCAAAGAGCTCACTTATAAATATATAAGTACATAAATATGAATTCAAATATCTTGGAAATATTATCAATAAATAAAAGCAAAAGTGAAAACATAGTTTGATTTTTATTTTTTTGATAAATAAAAGCGTGTTAGAATGTTAGGTAGTGCACATTGAAAATTGTCTTAAAATCGCATTACATTCAAAAAATGACACTGAATCTTGTAATTCTATTCACCAAAAAATTTTCAGTATATTTATTATTTATAAAAACTCGACTTTTATATATGCACCTATTGCAATTATTCAATATAAAAAGTATACAAATGTATAAGTTTAATTTCTAATCAGTGATAATACAAAAATATTCAATATTTAGAACGATTTCACTACATTGATTTTAAGAAAACAATACATATAATTGACCATTGTAAAACCAATTTCTAAAAATTTCCATTTTCATATCTATTATTACAATTTAAAAAATATATATATAATTAAATAATTTTAAAATAAAAAAACTTTTATTATAATTAAAATTTCAGAAATATAAAAAATAACAATACCAAACTGAATAACGTATTACCTAATTAAAATTATTATTTTCTATTTTTTTTTTTTTTTGTTTTCATGAATGTTTTAAGTTTTCATATTAAATCTTTTTTATTATTTTAAATTTGATATTAAAATACTCTAAAGTTACAAAATATAATCCCATAGATTATGTGTATGTAGGTGAATAAAAGAAAAAAATCAATGTTATAATTGTTTTAGTAATTTAATTTTACACAATATAATTATAGTAAGTTTAAATTGTTTAAAATCAAAGTAATAATTTATTCAAATATGACGATTAATAGACCCAACCGCTAGTAAGAGGTGGTTCAATAGATGTGTAGCGCCATCTCGTAGCATAACCGTATACTAGAATTTGGATTATACTACGTTAGATGTCAAAATGAGTGCGTTGTACAATAATAATATTACAATGGAAGTTGTAAAATATTTTGATATCAATATTTTGGTGGACTGTGACTGTATAAATAAGGTTTTTTAAATACAAGGATTTAACTATTTTATATGACATTAGATAATTAATTTTCACATAAGCAAGTGAAGTGCCTCTTATTGTACACAGTTTAACACACGCTAAACGTTAATTGCACATAAGCATGGTATTGGAGAAAATAACGTTTTAAATATTTTAATACTATTTATTATTGACAATAGATAACAATAATTTTATAATATTAAATATACAGAAATTATTGATTACACTAGCTCCAACTGTAAAATGTCATTAATATTTTTAAATATTATTAAAGAAAATAATTTTGATATCTATTTCGATTTGTTTTATCTAAGTGTAGAAATAAGATTTATCACGTTACATTTAAAAAATATAATAATATGATTTGTACAAAATATGTATTCATCATGCATAGGTATGTTCTGTATGACTCTATATAATCGAGTAGACTGTGTTATATAATCAAAAATTATGATAATCTTAATTGCATATACTTCAAAGTTATGGTGATAATAAATTTCTATTTCACTCATTAATATTCAATACCTAGTATACTTAATACGACCGTGTCAACGATTTTAATGTTTTTATAAGACTTGTGGAAGATTATTAACTTATGTTTTCTAAAAGATAAATTACAGAACTACATATGATAATTTTAATCAGATATAAGATAACTAATTAAAATTTTTAGGTATCTTTCTCAATTATAATTTATATGTTAACAAATTGTAATACTATAATACCTATTGTGATCAATGATCATAATTCATAATCAAATATAAAAAGTAACAATTCGATCGTGAAATTTAATATCAAAATAATACAATATACGACTATCAATAAAGGTATCAATAATCAGTTAAAGCTTAAAGGGTAAGTGAGCTTGATTTATTGTTAAATTATTATAGTAACCTATTTAATCTGTAATATAGTATGTACCTTGTACCTATGATATGTATAGTATCAGCATATCACATAAAAGCAAAAACTCGTTAAATTTGCAATAAACATTTTAGGTGTTCAAATGTCTAAATTCTAGTAAAGTACAGCTTAAGCATTATTTTAAAAAAATATAAGGTTAAATACAGTGTTCAATATTTTCTATTATTTATATTTTATAAAAAACCAAATATAAGTAGGTACATATACTTCCTAATCTACCTAATACAATTAGCGAAACAAAAAACGTTGACTATGATACAAAATGGTCATGGCCGATTCGAAACGGAAAATATAATCCTGTTAAAGTGTCGACTTGGAGAAGTATACATATATAGATGGTGGATGGACAATGGTTTGACAAGTTCATACATCTTCATCGGGGTAAAACACAAGCACAAAAACCGGCTAATCGTATCTACTGCCAAAGTTAAAAGTCCGAGTGATTAGCCCTGAAACAATGGTGGTGTAAGACGATTAATCATTCGGAGCCGAGGACGAAACAAGGGAAAAGGAGGGAAAGATAGAGCGAACGTTAGATATAGACGAGGCGAGGAGGTCAAGCACGAGACTCATCATCATCATCATCATTGCTGCCTCGGAAACGAGACCTGTCCTTAGGGAGTTAATACTTTGTTTATAGTGGGCCTACACATTTACAGCTTTTCCCTTACCCGTTACATATAAACCATTCAACTTGATTCACTTTGTATCAAAAATATAATAAATTCAAAATGTTATTATAATTTTATAATAATTTATTTAATTATAAAAACTCCGATTTGTGTTTTAATTTTAAATTTTAAGTTATTATTTTCAGTAGTCAGTATATACTCAGTATTTTGTTTTAAGACATCATAGGTATATAGGTATTTTTGACATGATAGGTATTATACATTAATATCTTTATATCTTTATAAAAATTAATCTATGTTAGACATCTAATTTTAAATAGCTTAACAAATAATTGCGTTATAATATATTTAAATATTTCTGTAATACTCGGAAGGTTAACCAATGTGCGCCATGAAAATCAGATTCAAAATTTAATCGCTACCATATAAAATTAGGTCGTCCATATTAAAATTGTTCTAGGATTTTAAGAAGAAGCTGGACGACTCACCGATAGTTGTTATTTTGTAGATAAACACATTTACGTAAATATACTACAACTTTGTTTCTGAAGATGAAAGAGATAAGACACTTGACATAAAAATGAAAGATAATAACATTTTAGAAGGATAATATTTTAAAATTATTATAGATTTATTTTTCTATTTTTTAAATATTATTTAAATAATAATATACAATTATAAATAAATGTTTATAAGCACACTCATACACTCGTACATGAATTTAGTAAATAAAATACCAAGAAATATCTACCTAACTTAGTGAAAACTGATATGAATTTAAAAATGTTGTTATCTTTAATATTTTTTTTATAATACCTACGTGTTCTAGCTCTGTTTACCTAAATAATATTTTATCTATCACATTCTAAATCTACGTCAACACGTTTCAATGCGTGTTATGTATAATTTATTTAATGCAAAACAACCTACTCACGCGTATATTATATGCTGACCACCTGTTAACTACTATTTTGATTTATACATATTGTACTTGAATATTAATTAAAGTATACATGTTATAAAAAATGTTCAACTAATGCTCGCTAAAATGGCTTGTATAAAAGTCACTTAAAAAAACACCAACTGTACGTATTTTTAATGATTATAATATTGTGGTGAATAAAATATGTTTTTATTAATTTAAGTTTTTGCAGAAAAAAATTGTTCGGATGTTAAACGAGAATCAGCTGACGGCCAAGAATGTGATATAATGTGATCGGAAAGTACGCGTCTTCCTCTTGTCGTGTTTCACAGCCCACGAGTGATAGTGCACCTACATATTATTATTATTATCATACACACACACACACAGTATACATATAACACGCACTCTTCGTCGCTGCTGCAGATTTTTATGAATGGAATGTTCGTTCGTCTTGGTTACCACTTCCGCCGCAGTCGCCGCCGCCACCGTCTTCTTTGACCGGTCCGGCGCAGCATCAGCCGTCAAATTACTATGATTACCGAAACGGCAGCGTAAGAAACCACTTATATCCATCAACCTCGATGACTTTACATATAATAATATTTTCATTGTCGTAAACGCGTATAATATTATATATGTTTATAATATACATATTATGAATATGTAAATGTACCATTGTACCTATCAAATACACACATACACACATGGACGGTCATAGATAATGAGTACACGACGTACGATGTATACGCGCCGTGTCGAAGTGCAACGATGAAGGCTGATCGGGGACGTCTTCCGCGACCGGTACGGCGTGTAAAAATCGATTCGCGTACGGATCCACGTGCACGCGGCCTTGTTCATACATCGCGTTTGAAATATTTAACGCATGTAGGTACTGCACAAATAGTTATAAAAATGTAGTAGAACAGCAAGAGTATTATAAATTATAATATTATATAAGTGACTATTATACATAGAAATTTTCGTCGAATTCCGTCATCTATAACATGCAGGTATAGTAGACATGTATACTAACCTCCGCGATAGAGATCGACCGAAAAAAAATTATTAAAACTCACAGCGTAACACACAGCTAGTGTGTAGTAGAGTATTTCAGAGACCTTTAAAAGTGAGGGTATGCCGAATTTTTAATTTACTTGTACCTTCATAGAAAATATGAAATTCGCGACTTCATTTTATTTAAATTTGAAAACGCGATTATCATTATCAACAGTGCAGATATTATAATAGTACAGATGTTATTATCAACTCTTAATGGTATAAATTAGTGTTATATTTTAAACGTAAAAAAATACCAACATTTTTCCTTTTTATAAATACCAAGTTGTTTATAGAATTACATACTACTCATAGTAGATATTATATATCAAAATATCAAATAATTAAAGTGTCTTCACAGTATTATTAAGAATGAACTATAAACTATAATTATAATTTCTCAAATTGATATGTTGTACATCTTGTACGAATATATTATTTACTAAAAAACATATATTTATATAATTAAATATTAAATCCAAAATAATAATAGTAAAATCAACCCTAATTATTAGTTAACTTTGTCAGTTTAATATAGACATTAGACGTGTATTAAAAGTGGAGTTTAAAAGAAGATAAAAATCCTTGCTTAAGTAAACTATTGTTAATTTAAAAGTAGGTATTTATATTAATATATCAAAATGCAGTATTGATGGTATTTAATATTATTTACTATTAATAAATTGTAAATCACGATGGACAAATTAAAGTATCTACCTACCTACGAATACTTTAAATTAGATCAATTCATGTGGTTCTATATATTTTTTTCATAATAACAGTTATATTAAATAAGACAATTTTTGAACGAATATAGTATAACATGATACATAGTAGGTACATTCTAGTATACTACATAATGTATGGAGCAAGAGATTATTATGTAGGTTTCTACTTAACTATAAACTATTAAAATTACCTATATTATAAAATCTCTCATTATAAACGAATTCGAATTATTAGTCAGTATCAATTTACCTCAACTTATTTAAATTATTCAAATATTACGTTAAGTTTCAACTAAATAAAATACCTCCAAATTATTTGTATAATACAATTATTGAGGGTTTAAGTTCCCAATTCGTTCCAATAGTAAAATATTATAACTATTAATACAACACATATAATTAGACTTGCAGAAACGTCATGACCAGACCTAATGTTGATTGAAATATTATATCGATAGCTACTCATATACAGCTACAACTTCTATTTTTGTTATGATTATTATATGTTACACAGTTAGTAATAGCGAAGTATACAGTAACGACACGGAGAAAGAGTAAAATAAATTTAATTTTATACTACGTTTTCACGACGACTTAATCGTCTAAAGCTTTGACGAGTGTCGATCAATAAATAAAATATAATATTCAATATGAAAAATGAAAAATGATATATTAATTCAACTATTTAGTTGAAATACAGAATTTTTAATTTACTGTACAATAAACAATAAATTGACTTCAATGGTTTTTATTTTCATTTTTATTTATGAATTTCTTTCCCCGTAACTTATAAATGTTTAAATAGGTAGACTTACCATATGGAATTTGTATTGTAACTCAAATAATATATAAACAATAACTCACCTGAAAAATAAAAAGATAATTAGTATAACATTTAAAAAAGTACATAACAATTTATTTCAATTTCAATCTCAACTTGAATAACTTAATATAAAATACAATGTATTAATGATTTAATTATATATGATATAAATGATATAATTAAATCAATATAAAATTTAAATATTATATAATTATATTTGATACACAGAATATTAGATATAGTATATATAATATATATTGTAGTTTATTGTTTTTTTAGATAGACAATAGACATTATGGTGATATTTATGTAGTTAATGTTCTAACACTTCTAACTATAAATCTTTGTTTTATTTCCATCTAAACTTATAAAGTATAACATTTTAGTATACTTAATATAATTTATTAGTATATGGAATTATATAGTTTTTTAATTTAATTTAAAACAATTATTATACATGTCATTAATTTATACAAATATTGCATTCATGTTTATACCATAAAAAAGTAACAAATTTAAATTATTTTGATTGATATGTCATAATATTATATATCATATAGGTACCTATATAAAATATGTAATTATCAAAAACATTTTTTCATGCTATGAAAATAAATATGATCGTCGATAATATTTTTTTTTACTACTCAATAATAGGTAATTTTTATTTTTTTATAAGCAAAAATCTTTAGTTGTTTAATTAAATCATTCAATTTTCACAACAATATAAAAATGTACTGCTGATAATTATTTGATTAAAATTATGCGTAATTAAAAAATAAAATTTATACAATATGCATAAATACCTATATCATAAAAAAATAAAAATATTAATGCTTTTAAACTCACTTGAAGTTTGAAATGAGCGTATAAATTAATTGAGACAAAAATTTATTTATTTATACAAAAATATAAACGCAAAATAAGTAAGCGTAAAACATGGTAATTGAAAAGCTACATCTATAGGTATAATTCATTATAGACATACGATCATTAACATCTGGTACTTGAAATCATATTCTGTTCATCAAACATGGGTTGAACACCTTTTTATAACACATGCAATATAATGTGTGACATAGAATAGAAGAAGATTATAAAAAAATTACAAAGATTATTTAATAACACATTATCATCATAAATGTATGAGAGTTGTCACATAAATGGCAATATAAAATTATGAAACCACTTGTGTTTTTCTAAAAATCTCTCCACTTTGTAGCCGTCGAATCGTCTACTGATATTGTTTTTCTCCGAATAGCTATTTTTTTCCATGCAACACTTTTCAGGTGCAGATGAAAATTGCAAAAAGAGAAGAAAAAAAGAAAAAAATAAGAATATACGCACAAGTATGGCCGGTCACGTCCTGACCAAGCTGTCATCACACCTGGCTGGCTAACCAGTGACCGTGGTATAAATGTGTATGTGTGCGAGCGCTCGCCACGACATCCCAGTCAATAGACTATTATATGAAATACGCATAAAAGAGTAGGCGTTGCTAAAACTATACCACGACTGGCAGCCAATGGCCGACTTAATTTATATCAGGTTAATACCTATATGATCTAAGCTCAAGGGTGAAATGAAATAACATGCTGATTTATTCATTAAATTTAAAACTTACAAAATTGAAAATCCACCTTATAAAACGTGTCTTTATTTTCTCAGAAATAAAAATATAATATAAAAAGACAAGAATATATTTAGGCACATAAAGATAATATTCATGATATATATACCTATATTCTATACATCAAACTATGTAGGTACTATACTTAAATCATTACAAAATCTAGTAAGTATAGCATAATATTCAGTTGCACAGTATAAAAACTCGATCTATAAATTATTTTGAAAATATCTTAACATACAATAATGTATAGACACGTAAGATGGATGTAATTTCGATTCAATTATTTTTGGGCCAAGGTTGTGAATGTTGTGATATGGTCATATAGGTGACGATGGCGACAATAAGTGAATTTCACAACTCACGCATATCGTATTCCGTAGTTAACATTTATAATTTTTTTCTACATTCAGTATAATATTTTCGAAAACAATATAATATAATGTTATTATGTTACGGGATTGTTACAACCATATTTTAAACACGTATACGTCTCAATCGCTATGCCAGCGGCCGAGACTAATGTTTCAAGAAACAACTGTGTAAACCTTGCCGAATGTGTAGCACGAACAAGGAGAATGATTTAATTGTGTCGAATAATAATAAAATAATATTACACGGAGGTAAAAATAATAATATATAGTTCAATAAAATGTTTTCGCGCCCGTCATAACACTATACCGTCGTCGTTGACACCGAGGTCGTCTGGCCGGAGCCAAAAACTTTTGCACAGCAAGGACGTTTCCGATATTCTTGGCAATATTAAACAATATACTAATATACTATTTGTATTACTCATTCTTTACACAAATATATACATATATAAAAATTTCGACTGAGTATATATATTTTTAAATATATTATAGATTTTCACCAAATATTATCAAATCATAAATCGTTGACCATTGGTATTGTATTATTTGATATCATAATCAATTTCAGCCGTCTATCGTAATCGAAGGACGAATCCTAATGATAAGGTTATCATATGTTTTTGTTACAGTAATTAAACTAAAAATTCAAACATATAAATAAACAGGTATGAATGTATTATACAACACAAAGAAAAACAAAACGATTTTTTTTAAGATAGCTAAGGATAAGTAAATAGAGTATTATTTTTAATTTTAACTACAACAACATTATAAATTGTATTGCCTATAATGATTACTCGTTAGTAAGATCGTAACCAGAGACTAAGATCAACCATAATCGAAACATTGGACATTCATAAATATGTGCTTTAATAAATTAATAGTATTACAGGTTAATTTAATTTAGTGGACTGGTGTGTTTAAGACTGGAAATTATTTAATAATCTAATAGAATATCTAGATATTTAATTTATTATTTTTTTTTTTGTAGTAGTATAACGCTAAAATAATATAATGTAATAATATATATTTATCACAAATTTATTTGCCACTACCACTGACGAATAAAACTATAATTTAAAATGTTATCTATTAGCTCTACTGCTCTAGAATAATTTGTCACAATGTTTTATTTTCATAAATAATTTAAAAGTTATATTTGTAAATTAAATTTAAAACAAACTATATCAATCACACAAATCGTATTATTATTCACTAGAACAAAATATACATAGTATAGAGCCTACGCAAAAACACTGAACAACTATATGGTTTATGACACTAGACAGATTACGATGTTGGTACGTATACTGAATACTCGTACAATGTATAGGATTATTTGAGAATTAAAATGCGACAGTTATCATAATCAATGCACTACATAGTAGGTACGTACTACGTATTATATACTTATACGTAGGACAAACACTGTTATATTATTATAGTTATTAGTTATTCCCCCGAGTTGTTATTTTATGCAATATGGTACTTATGGTTATTTTTTTTTTTCTTGATTGTTTCCTTCCGATTATCCTGCGGCGGCGACCGGACATCGGCAATAAGTCATGGATGACCAATTTCCTGTTCATGTTTGTGTGTTTTAGTCAATTACCTCACTATATATACATATTATTATAATATAATATTGTTGTTTGCTTTTTGGTCATCGAGTCTTCCACACTGCAGCGTCGCCCCACCGACAGTTATTATTGTTGTTGTTATTATTATTATAAACATATAACTTCACTAAAGCACCATTATAAATATTATCATCGTATCAATGATGCCCATGCGCGCGCGACGACGACGGTGGCGACGGAAGAGTAGGTATAAAAAATTAATCATACACGCGTTTTACCGCCACCGTCACGGTCCAGTATAGTCGTATCGTACACTGTACAATTTTTGAAAACTTCGTCACGAGGTAGTCAATGAATGCGTATTACATAGATATTGTAAGATATTACTATACGGCGGAGTTGGCGTTGTGGAAGCACGTGAAAATATTATTCGTTTATATTACCCATTATTATATCGTGTGATTTTACACGCGGCTTTCAAAACAAAAAAAAACCTACAAGCGTAAACACACACTAGTGACGGATTTAATGGAGCGAGTGCTTACATTCGCCGACTATGCCCTTTCCCGTGTTAGCCCTAGGGTTCGGTCTATCACAATTTTTTTTTTTAACTATGTCAAAAACAAAATAGAATAAAATTATTCTATCTAATTATTTCAGGATTGATGTATAATGTGTGCTTGATGCATTGAATGCGGATTGTAGAAATAACTAATAACTGTATTACAAACAATACAAACACGTGATCTCTAATAAATGTAATCCTCTTATGTGACTATTGAGATTGTAATATATAATATAGCAGATTGGACATGCGTAAACTTGCAGTAGTGGTTTCTATTTATGAAAATTGGAATAGGTATTTAAAAAATGTAAAGGATGTCAAACCTACTTGTCTTATACTATCAATAATGAATAAATAAAACTAGCAAATGCAAAATCAACTATCTAAATAGTTTAACATAACAAGTTGTCAAGTAATAACACCAGAATCAATTAAAATCGTTCATTCGTCTGCCGAAATACTAAAAAACCATCTTCAATCATTATTTTTACAATATCAAATTTATAATCATCGTACAACTACAAACCCAAATACAATTTTATGTTTTGTTTATATTATATGCATGTACATTAAAATTATAATAATAATTATGTTCACCCAATAGCTGATGAGAGTTTGAAACAATAAAAAAATTTATTTTAATATTATATACACCTAGTTAGTAGTTGCACCATACGCATATGATTTTTTTATTGTTTTGTCTTGAAAACTTAATAATATATTCAATATACTAAATAATATAGTAATTAACAAATTATATGGCGATTTCAATTCATCGAATGAAATTGATTCATCGAAGTGTAACGTTTGATTTCAAAGTCATTAGTGCTGATGATGAAGCGTTAACATTACTATTACCTAATTCACTTGTATAATATATAGGATATCTAGTGTTGAACTAGCACTGCAACATTTTGCTTTCAAGGGTAAGTAGTAATTAGTAGGTATACTCTTGTTTAGTATTCTATCATAACCACCTGTTCATGTTATTAAACTATGAATAAAATTTAGAATATTATCATATATATTATAAATTATTATTATTATATTATTATTAACGTATTATAATGTATTCAAAAGCAGCTGCAAAAATGCACCAATTCAGTAAGTATGGCCTATTAGTTTGAAGATAGACGAAATTTAAAATTTAAATTAAACATTAAGTATAATTAAACATTTAATAACGCATTAAACAAAATATGGATAAATTGTAGTATGTTATAAAATAATATCATGTATATTTTAATAGGTAAATAGTAATAGCAGAAGAGCTGTTACTGTAAAAAATTGATCGGAAATTCCTAATAAACAAGCCAATACTAAATTTACCAACTGAACAATTTCTTTTTTTTTTTTTTTTCATGGTCGTATTCAAATTCCAATTATTATAAGTTTGAAGTTATATGATGAGTTACAATCAAAATCTTTTATCATTATGGTTTTATTTTTTCAAAAAGTTACTGTCTAATCTATATTATGATAAATTACAACTAATAGTGTCTAAGAACGTCATAAATATAAATTAATCACCTGCATTCATAATTATTAGACCAATCATATATTTAAAATTCTGTTTAAACAAATTTTGAAGATAAATAAAATATTTCAATGATTACACGCTTAGGTGCTTAGTATACAAGAAAAAAAAAATAATTTGGTAAAATGTATTACCGAATTAGATACTAATTTCCTATGTTCGATATGAGAGAGGACTTTGTTACCCAAATTTCTGATCAGTCAATACAAATTGTAAGTATTATATAATAAGCTTAAATATTACAATATACATTTTTCCGTATTTTGCCATAATATAATTTGTGTCGATATTTTTCTCTTTCTATTCTCTCTTGCTGTCTCTCTTTATTCCCCCGCGCGAGTTCCAGCTCGCCACGGGCCATTGAACACCGGCACAGGGCGGCTTTGACGACGAAGACGAACGGTTCCTATCCTGCCCGGTCACTCGTTTTATTCACGTTTTATATCACCACATAACTCGCACGCTCTGATTTCTTTCTTTTTTTTTACCTTCAATTTGGCTGCCATCGATGCTGTTTTACTGTACATAATATATACATGTATACGAGTTCCGTATTTTCTAACTTTATATCCGTCGTCCGCGGTCGGGCACCCACGCCCAGTACACCTCCCGTGCCCATGGTTTAATCCGGAACCGCCGCCGCCGGGTGAGCCGCTATATGCACGCCGTCGCGGGTGTTATTTGTGTTATGTCACTGTCAGGGGTTCACTAACCCAATCGACAGAAAAGAATACGCGTTTTGTATTATATATTATACTCGCACTGCCTCGAATTTGACGGAGAGGATACGTACTTATTATAATTTTTAAATATACATAATATTCAATCAGAAAAATGAAAAATGCGATAATAGCAGTAAGTATTAAAATTATTGAAAAAATGAAAAATTGTATTAATTTAAAAATGATTATTTGGAAATAGTCTAGGCAATATTTTATGATTATAAACGTATTGATTTCAATAAGCTGTGAAATGTACATCCTTCGGTTATCTAAAATGTATGACACACGACATTTATCATCACAAATAATCACTTGAAATCAAGCAGCCATCGATGTATTTACATTAAAATCAATAATTAAGTTTGATGCTTTTGTAAAAAAAAAAAAAGAAGATAATATATTTATACATTTACCTATATACCTATAATTATGAAAAAATAGTGATGCATATTACATAATATAAAACTTAATTATAATAACGAAATCATTATGTAAAAGTATGTATTTGTAAATGTAAAACTTAAATCATTTTAATATTTAACATTAATTGTTCTAGTTGGTAAACTATAGATTATATAATAGGTATAATAGTAATATTATTGCACTAAATGCTAATCGCGCATCTTTTGCACATGATTTTAATCACAATTATTTCCCTATTCCCATTACAACAATCGTCTATCAAGTGAATAACCCTACAGTTACTATAAACAAAAATACACACAATAGGAAAACAATTGATTTTACTTAATTTTCGAAAAATTGTGAAAATGAATAGAATCAAAAAATTCTCTTTACCGATAATAAATATTAATGATGGAAGCATATAGTGTCCACATATTCTAAGATATCTAGCAGCACTTTTCAATAAAGTTGAACTATTAACTAAACAAGTTAAATGATTCTTTCGTGTCTGCAGATACAAGTAGACAAGCACAACTTTAAATTTATATATATTACAGTAATTACTAATTCATGATTACTAGTATAAATTAAAAAATATATTAATAGAAATTAATGGTAATAACCTTAAAATTATTAGACTTACTAAAATATTATTTAGGTGAAATTTTTTTATTTAATAATATTATTGATTTTATGGAGATATTGGTAGCAATTGCTGGGGATCATCAATAAGTACTCGAGTAATTTTCGAAGATATCTAGAGATGGTTTGGGTTCATTTGGTCGTGTCTTACAATTATATACAGTACGGTCTCAATAACTCGAATTTCAAGGCAGGTAAAAGTTAATTCGACTTATGTATTTTTCGAGTACAAATATTGCATTGAGTGTATACGTATTCCATAGGGACAAAAAGAAATTCGAGTTATCGAGGTTTTCGAGTTATGGAGGTTCGAATTATCGAGAGTCGACTGTATATATTAAATGGTCGTAGATATTAACAAAAAGTTTCTTCGTTCTATATCAATAGTTAAAATAAAGTATGAAAAAAATAGTTTTAAAATGTTAAATTAATATTTAAAATTAATTAAATTATCACAGAAGAAGAGTATTGAAATATTTTCTATTGAATCATTAACAATAATTTCATACTTTAAGAAGAGTTACATCTTGTATTTCTAACCATCAAAAAATCTGAATTTGAACTATGAATTCTTTCTTCGAAATGAGACCTGATGAACCATGTTAATTAGTTTCATAATAATCGATTTTTTTGAGCATCTTAAGAAATTAAATTCAAATATATTAAGTAACAGCGAAAATTTTTCAACTTATTTAGAGAAAATTATAGCTTTTCTCAAAAATGTTATCTAAAAAAAAGTAGAATTTATCTAGGAAATCTTTATTAATATTTCCGCGTACTTCTGCACATATTATGAATAATATTTTGTTTTTTTAATGATCAATTCTATCATAATGTTTGAACTTTGAAGTTAATATGAACAAATATTATCCAAATAATAAGTAATAATAAGAGTAATGGTATTAAAACGTAATGAATCCCTAGTATTTATAATAGATCTTTAAAATGTCAATTTTTATTGTTAACTTTATTGCCAAAATTAAATTTTTTCTAAGTTACCTAATAGTAAAATATAAATAAATGATAAGAAAAACAACTAAAATAGAGTATAAAATATTTTATTAAATTAAAGAAAAATAAAGAAAAATTATCTTTGTGAAAAAATATTAAATTTGTTATTTACATTTACAGTAGACAGTAGAGCGTGTTATAATTACAAAAAAGTTGAAAACATTAAACAACTGATATAATACCATAATATGTCAGCTTTAATATCGTTACCAAATATATAACTACAAGTCATTCACATTAAGGACGATTTACACGACAAGAAAAAAAAACAAGTAAATTAACGTTTTATATATTGTATTACGAAAATTACAAGTAATATAAAGACAATCAATTCCAACACTACAGCGTTATGGGTAACTGCACGATGATCGACGGAATAGATCTGAATGCAGATTTTACTGGGTTATATTAGTTGTGAACTATGAACTAGAGATTATAATTTAAATAATATTGTAAATTAATTAATATGATAATATTTCGACATTTGATTTTAGATATAAAAAGTTATACTTAAAATTATGTAATATTGAACAAATTACCGTTTGTGATTTGCATTACATCAAATAAAACATGTACAAATGTAACAAATTGTGTTGGTGTCCTATTTATTTGTATTCAAGACGTATATTTAGTTAAATATCTCAAAGAGTTTAAATAAAATAAAAAATATAACTATTATTGTACTGTATTGCAGCAATAAAATAAAAATAAAAAAATTGCAAAAATGTATCATACAAATATTTTCATTGGCCTTCTTATTGTTATAATATAATAATCATTAACCTGATTATTGTGTATGATACATCCCTATGATTATTGACTAACTTATTTACTTAGTTTAATGTACTTTGGTCTCTGTGATAATGATTGTTAAATTTATTAATTAATTAAATAGCATACCCAATGTTACCTATATAAATTTTAAAAAATGTATTTTTTCTCCAATCAAGTATTATTGAAATCAACGAAATTTAAATAATTTTAAACATTTTTATTGGAATAAAAATAATGTTTATAAATATAATAAAGGTTAGGTTAGATATAGTTTTAAATACTAATAGGAGGTACCTTGTGGAATTCTTAAATTTGAAATTATTTAAGTATTTGTAATTACTTAATTAAAAAGTCAAGTATAATTTATACAATATTACAATTATCTTTCAAAAAAATAAAATTTATAAGATAATAAAAATCACAATTTAAAATTATGGATATACTCGTATTATTCTCATTTAAAAATGTGTGTAATTTTTAATAAACTATATACGACTGAGTATAAAATTGCTTATTTGTGTCTAATCATGCGCTAAGCAAATACATTTTAGTATAACATTTGAGTATATATAGTATCTTCTTTACGTATCAGTAATACACGGATGAAATAATTTGCCGTAGAGAGGACTTATAAAAATTATTCAGTTATACTTATATTTTATTTCAGTGTTTTTTATAGAACTTTTTTTATATTTAACCATTTATTTATCGTTGATCATGTATTAAATATGGTGTACTTAAAATATATTAAATAAATGGTATAATATTACTCACGTTAGTCCAATCATCAAAAAACGTATCCATGCCGGAAAAAGCAGAACGATATTCAAAATTACAAAAAACACATACGAGTGCACACGCTATACTATCCAGTAAAAATAAAAACAAATGACAATTTTTTATTCATATTTTGTAGTCGTATGCAATAACACAACATTTGTCAAGGAGTAGGAGAACGATACAGATAAAAAGACCTGTTACGTTATCAAAATATAAACGACATTGGTTGTATATTACATGATTTATACGAACTACAGAAAGGTTTAAAAGGTTATTTAGACGTAATCGCGATTTTCATTTAAAACCTGCTGTTCTGCGTGATGCGCATAAAACTTGTCGACAAAAAGGTTATCAAAGTCTATATTTACTCTTATTGGAAAGCTATTTTATATTATCCTGCAGAGAGGCTAGAGCACTACTATGTACTGATGTATCGGTACTGTGTATTTATTTCCCAAATGTCGCACTCTAGGTTAGTCACATACGTCAATGACCGATAATATGGGAAATAATGATCTAAAACTATAAATATTCATTAAAAAAAAATTCGTAGATAATTTTGTTGTGAAAAAAAATTAACTTAAATAATTGACTTTAACCCAAATATATGATAGATATTATGTAGAAAAAACTGTTTTAAATTACAACTAAATTAATAATAATTGATTGTTTTTTATCTATAGTTAAAAGGTTTATGTTTATAGAAATATACAACTTAAATTTAATTATGTGATGAAAAAAATATGGCATTCTTATTATATAGCAAATTTTATTATATTTGTTTTAATTTTTTATGTTACATTTTTAATTTAATATAGGTAGGACAGGTAGACACATACTACATATATTTTTCACGATTTATAATGAAAAATTGGATTAAAAATTAAAATACACATTTATTCAATTGTACTTACTCAAGGCAAAATAAAACAAATATTCAAATATTCAATAATAATATTAATTATTAGTAAAACGATGCACGCGATTATATTATAAATATATTTCATTATATAATATGTTGGTACCTACAACCTACTTATTATTTGTATTAACTTACATATTTCTATACTGCGAATTTTTAATCTTTTGGGCGTTAATTTTTTCTACAATTTTGATAACAGAGTACTGTTAACTTTCTAAAATATACCAACTAGTTCCAATTTTTTTACTACAAACCACCCGAAAAGTTGAAAATTTAATTTTTTTTTTCGTCTTAAGATGACGTTGATCAAATAAAAAAAATTCACCCATCATTACAAGATATTTTTCACTCCACTAAATCTACTGAAATCCTAAATTAAACAGTGTTTTAAACTATTTAAAAACTAAAAAATACACAGTTTTTTCATCGTGTTATTTTCTAAATGAAAAAATACGCCAACTATGGACTACCTACTGCAGTATTGTTGTAGAATAATTCATAACTAAGAATAAAACCAATTAGAACTTAGGTAGTTACTAGTTAGGTATTATCTTTTAACTAGATATATCTTAATCGTAATATTTAAAAGAATTTTTTTTTAATTCAAGTATTTCATATTATTACTCACGTATTCATGTCTCACAGTAAATTGTATAATATCCCTAATATAATATAATATTGAAAATATTTTTCATTTATATTTATATTAACAAGTAATATAATTTCTTAATTATATATTAAGAATTATACAGTACATATTTATAATTTTACAAGTCTCTTAATAGCAATTAATATCTACCTACATAAATAATAAATAACTAACATTGATTTAGGTAATGATTTATTAGGTAAAGATTTTTAAGTACTCTCACATTTTACTGTACAAAGTTATAATTATTGAGGGCATTTAAGTTTCATAGGTACTATCATTCAAATATTTAACTACGAGGTGCACTAGTACCAGGTGTGGTTTATACAAAGATACATATTCTATATAACTATACAGTATAGGTATATTATACATCTTCCTTGTCAGGCATTAAGACTTAGTTTTTTATAATTTATTGTGCTTGTAATTATATGATTATAGTCTTGGCAACAAACAAATAGCGATATTAATTAATGGTGTGTAAATTCGTATGGATAAAATCTGGTGCGTTTTAGTCTATAAATCATATTATATATGATATAATCTATAAATATTTAAAAATCTATACACAATTGAAATAAGTGACGTGTTGATGTTATTTTTATTTAATGTTACCATGTTAAAATTGAATAGTTTTACGTTCATTGACTTTATTGTAATTTCCAATAGAATTATCACTAAGCTATATTTTAATTCTAGTTTATCGGTAATTTTATTTGTTTGTCACCACTTAACATTATTATACCTAAATAACGTGTCACAGATTTGTGGTGCTATTTTCAGCTTAAAGTTGTCAAGTTAAAATGTTGTAATAAGGGTGGCTGAATCGATGGGTTTTTAAGCTTATTTATAAAATCTCGATACACTGCAGATAAAAAAAAATATATATGTATATTGTATATATAGGATCTAGTCGACAGCAATAAGCCTAAAAGGCAGCCTTCAGGAGAGATCAAAATCGGAATTAAAAAAATAAAAATACGTTTTTCTCATTTTGTAATTAACTGGTTTTTGGTAGCCGACCCTCAATAGTTTTCCACTCCTATAAACGTTTGTAACGAATTTTAAAACTCACAAAGCTCAATAGCATACAAAATAGGACGATCAAATATACTGAAGGTCTAAAATGATTATTATCAATAAATTAATAACGACTGATATACAAATGTACAAAACAATTTGTCGGTTGTGATTAATCTATAGACCAACCTTATTATATATTGGTGTTAATAAGTTATTTGGCAGGTCGACTCCGGGGTAATAATCATTTTTGTTATCTCTATAATATTTGTTATTATAATAAATTATTATTACTGTGCTTAGACGAGTTAATACGTCAACAGTGTTAACAGTAATTACTGATTAGACGTACTTATAACATATTTTGAAACTGAATTTTATTAAATGATATAATTGGCAGTTCCACTAAATTTAAACTAACAATATATGAACGATTACCATATTCTAAACTATGATTGTACCTATTATAAAAAGGGGGAATTTGTTAACAGTACTGTTGTAAAGTAAGAGTTATCGAATGAACCTCGCCATTAATTAGTAAAACCCTGTCGAATTTAGGTGTGTATTAATTTTTATTCAATAATAAATCATTACTTACGGAAAACAATTTTTAGCGAAGACGGTCAGCCTATAATCTATATTATTTTATTAACTGCATTAGCTATGTGATCCCGAAATTATTCTATATGCCATTAACTACCTACAATTGAGTATTTTATAGACAATATTGAATCAAAGGAGGGTATTTTATTTAAGCATAATGTATCATAAATTAATAACTAAAATTCCCTTAGATAAATTAGTTTTATATTTGCATACTATTTAAATTTTACAAGCTGTACTTAGGTATACCGATTTTAGAAGTCGTTTTCCAGGAGTTTCGTTTCATTTCAAAATGATCACAAAAATATTGTTAGTAATACAAATATATACAATATTATATTATGTATTACGAGCAATGTAGAATACTGGGCAATGTACACATTACCTGAGCAATGTGAACTACGAATAAAAACATATTATAATTTATATTATAATATATAATAGGTATTATATTTTATATTGATCTTTTATTTTATTAAATTTTAAAATATTACACAAACTTTAAAACAATCGTAATAATAATCAAAATTATATAATATTTATTGAATAACAAGAAAAAGTTTAGTTCATAGTACTGTCATTACATTATATTTCTTTATTAATTTCAAATATTTTTTTCTTTGGCTTTAACTGTTTTAAATAACTAATTATTTCAAAATATTTTAATTTACTTAGAAAATTATTTTTATTTTTTTCAGTTCAATAACTTCATCTAAGTGTTCATAAAATTTAGATTCCATTTTTAAAAAATATCGATTAAAGCTATAGTGTTTTGTTAAGTACAAAAACTCGACTGCAGGTTATTATTGTTTATATACGAGTACCTATTGTTGAATAATTTTATCAAGACAGCTATTACTTTTACCATTCCGATATGATCATACGAAAAAACTATAATTCTCAATAGTATCATAATACAAATAAGTTTATACAGCCTATTTCAAAAATGTGATAGTTTATTATAAAATTCGATAGGAATTAAATTTATAATAAAATGAAATTATAAATAAAAATAAAAAATAATAACCAGTACTTTTTTTTGTTACCTATTCAATAAATATTATATAATTTTGATAATATATTCGAATGAAATAAAATAAAAGATCAATATTATAAATTATATGTTTTTATTCGCAGTTTACATTGTCCATAACATTTATATATATATATATATATTTATAAATAATAAATTCATAATATCTAATTGATATCCAATAAAAATATGAATTTACTTGTTTTTTTTTTATTTTTATGAACATTTAATTTATTAAAATATCTAGTATTTTTTATAGATACCTAACATTTAATACATATTTTATTAAAAGTTAAAAATAAAATATATATATTAAAATGAACAAAATGTAATAAATAATTTAATTTGGTATTACCTATATTCGTAAATGTTTAATTGCATTTTATAACAAAAAATTATGATTTAATTACAAATAAACAATAATAAAATTGCAAAAATTATCTAATTCTTCACTAAAATTAATAAATAAAGGATAGTTTAAATATGTTTTATTATGTTTTAAACTGTTTTTTTTTTTTCAAATTAGTGTCTAAATATTTTTAACATTAATTATGTTGATATTAAAAACATGACTAAATATACTAATATATCTTACATTATAGCAATATTTCTTAACTCTAATAATATAATTATACTTGAAGTAAAAATAAAACGTAATTATCATCAATAATATGCATTTTTAGTTAAGATATTATAAATTAGCTTGAAGAAAAATTAACTATAAAATAACATAATTGATGATGAATTCTACATTAAAATTTAATTTAATAACTGCGGATATCTCTAATAAATATAATATACATAACTGTAACTGCGAAAATTACTCTACAATATTATAATTAATATTATATTGCATTATGTGTCGTACCTATATGTATATTGTAATGAAACTATGATAATATATACTGAATTATATTGTCTATAAAGAATATTCATAAAATTAAGGAACTTAAGATTTGTATGAACATTCGATTATTGTATTTCAATAACATTAATAATTATTAAATTATAATTATAAGTCTCTACTAGAATAATAAAATTATGAAATATTTAATGAATTCTATTAGTCAAACATGTCAAAACATACACATACATAAGTAAGTGTCTACATGGTGACAAAAATGAAATATGCCAATTTCTTCACATTACGGGTTAATTGTGATTAATATTGCATAAAAATAAGAACATAAAATTGTAATCCAACACAAAAAACCAGAAGAAAAATGAAACTTATAGTCTTTAAAAAATAAATAAACCACAAAAATTATATTCTAATATATATTATATTTTTTTTTTTACATAATATTATGTATATTGTATATAATTATACTTATGATTTTAATGTGTTTAATGTAGATATTATTGACAACATAAACATTCAAAAGCATAAATATCGTGTTTATTAATATACCTATTATTATATATATTTTAATTTAAAGATACTAACGTAAAGTAAAAATGTAATACTTAACATAAAAACAAACAGAACAGATGATTTTAACTACGTACAAAATATACATATGTCGCTAGTCCTAAGACTGAATAATGTATTTTTACTACGCAACATTTAAATTTTATCACTGTGTAAGAGTCAATATACGAATCTCATTTTTCCCACCGAGTAGATAAACTAATATATAATAATTTCAATATTACCAAATTATTGGTTTAATACATTATCTAAAAAATCTTTCTATATAGAAAAAATAGGAACAAACATAAAACTTCATTTTATCTACTAACTGTATCGTATAAGAACTTACATATTTTGTCTTTAGAATTAAGCACCTAAAATTATAAATTCTTATAAAATATTACCCAACAAATCTATAATAGGTACATAATAATATTAGGTATCGTACAATTTATAAACTACAATATAATATTATATCATGAAAATAATGACGTGCTTATCTCTTCTAATTACCAATGTAAAAATAATAAATATACTGATAATAAAATATTATGATGAACTTATAAATATGAGATTAAACATACTGAATAATATTTATAACTAAGTATGGATATGTTTTGTAATAATATTATTCAGTATTCAAGTCTCTCGTTAAAGTTTCTGTGACTTTGGTATGAAATAATCTACGATCATTCAACTTTTATTGTATAACAAAAAAGGAAACCACAATATATCACATACCTACAACCTACTATATAATATACATTTAATATATATTTACAATTCACTTACATCCTGCACCGTATGAAAACGAATTCTTTCAAACTATTATTATTGTGATGTATTAAATAGTATAATATTTTAACGAGTGCATAAAAACAACGAGGGAACGTATACAATAACAATAGTATATATATAATATAACCATATAATAACCAACGTAATAATATAGAACGCTGACGCGTCTCTTATGTATCGAGCTCAGATAGGTACTACCTATATAATAATTTATATATAGTAAGTTGAAACTATACATAGTAAATGTAAGATATTAATAAACACTTCATCCTATTATGAAATACGTATATAAATGAACGTACCACTTATATGGCACACGAAATCAATTGGATATCATTTTTGTCAGAATAAAAATCGAACACGATGTATCATTTAAACTTTTTCATAATGTAATATTAGGTAATGCATTTTTTTTGAGAAAAATAAAATTTATAAAACTAATGTAATTCCGAAAAAATTGAATTGGCGTACAATATTATTATGTATTATATATAGGTATTAGGTAACTATGTATAACTATACATATTAAAAGAATTTCGAATTAAACACGTATATGTATATTAATAGCTAAAATACATCGTCGGAAATTGTATGAAATTCCATTGTAATTTCATACTCAAATGATGAACTTAAATGATACTTCATAGACGAAATAAAGTTTTCGTTATATCATTAGCTATACCTAATAATATAAAATGTAATAATAGATTAGGTACACTTATACTGCACAATACAGTTTGAGATGATATAGAGTAGCACAATGACGATTTTAAAAGATACATATTTGTACATGTACAATTGTCATTTGTCTTTAATAAATTTATTATAAATGTATACTATTAGGTTTATGTTTTCATTTTATTTGAGAAAACTAAAGTAGTACTGATTATAACAGGGGTGGCCAAACCGCGACTCGCATCGTATCGTATTTTAACAAAAAAAATTTTTAATATGAGTTTATGTATAGATATAAATGATATAATAATATAACCTTTTTTTTACATTTTGGCTCTTCCATATTAATTAATACATTTAGTGGCTCGCTAGTCTCTTCTCTCTAGCCACCCCTGGATTATAATAAAAAAACATTATTACATATTTAAAATTTAAATGACCAACAGCTATTATTTAGTGCAATTGGTCTATCGACCATAAAAAAAGAATCAAGTATAACTGGTGTATGGACCAATAAACGTTTTGGGCGCAATTGATATATGAAAAGGTCATTTTAAAAACTGATAATGTACATAATCGTCCACATATCAAAAATTGAGTTTATTACTGGGTTGTTGAAACCAAGTCTCCCACTTACCCCTTGACCCGACTAATAACTATTTTTTCGTCACACTATTCGTGTGCTATCTATCGTAATTTTCTAAGATGACATTTTTAGGTGACAATTTTTTTTAAAAAAAACAAACCCGCTTCTATGAGTTTTTTGTGATGTAAAAAGTTCACCCCGTTGAATTTAATCGTTCAAAATTTTATGAACAATTCAAGTTACTATAAACCTGTATATATTTTTTATATTCATTCTGCACCCCACTGTACCTCCATGGGATTTCACGCTCGTAATCTCTGCAAGATATCGCGAAGTACTTATCTACAACATTCATATTTGACATGACCATGTCATGACCTGTAGTTTTGCACATCAAAAAGCGCACGGTCGTCATGCACACCATCGAACCGATGGCCAGCATTTATAGCACTCATCGATCTCGACAAGTAAGTAGGGGTGTATTGTGCAATTTGCAGACGGGTATAGGAAAAAAACGGACAACGCTCACCTTTGCGTGAAGTGCGTAATCCATGCAGTCTCCGTACGCCGAACCGCTCTCGCTCTTGATGGCCGGCGATGTGGCGGACGTAGGGCTGCCGGACGACTGCGGTCCTGCGGCGCACACCTGCACTTCGGCCGTATCCCTCGGATACCACGGATACATCAAACAAACGACTCGTACCCGGCCGCTCGTCTAGCGCACGGCACGGGTCCGGCGAACGATCTTGGAAACACGGGACGCCGCGACGGACAAACGAAAAGCGAACGACACGATTACGCGGACGACGGAAGAAAACACATCGACGACGATTACCTATTGCTTCAATATTATTCCGATGTGCGAACACTGATAAATAATATTATAACATAGACGATCGGTTAATAACTATTTGTCGGCTGTATAACAGTATAATAATTGTTTTAAATGTTTTACTCGCGTTTCGGGACGATCGCGGCGGATACGATAGTCGCGCGCCAAAATCACGTGGGGTTAAAGCTGACGGCGGCGGCGGCGGCGGACCGACGATAACCACTCACTACCGTGTGTGTATTATATTATACGGGAGCAATGCGCGGTGTACACGGACCGCTGTTATCGTTAGACGGAGAGAGACAGACCGCGGTCGGAGTATCAGTCACTGGTCGTCGTGGTAGTTGGTCGTCGTCGTCGTCGTCGTCGTCGTAGTCCGCAGCGGTGGCGGCGGCGGCGGCGTCGGCGGCGGCGTCGTCGTCGCGGTCGGCGGGTTGAGCGCCGGCCCGGCCCGCAGATACACCCAACACTTGGTTGGCGGGGGGCGGGCGGGGGCGTCTTCGGGCCGTCGTGTCGTATCGTACCCACTCGGTCGCCGGCGCACGCACTCTGAACTACAAGATACGGACGCGATACGCGCGCGTCATATTATTATTAGAAGATATTATAGGTATCTTATAGGTACCTACTCACACGACAACGCTCAGCGATTATTATTACTATTATCGTGTGATACGCGCGCCAAGGTTAAGGGCATCATATGTATTATATTATATATAGCCGTCGCAGTCGCAAAGAACTCATGGAGTTGGGCATAATAACTATATAGTTGTACAACTACACGTAGGACGTAGGTAGGTTATAATATAGGTACACAGTGGTGGCGACAGCCATTTTTTGCTTATATATATATATATATACAGGTATATGTTTTTTATTTGTTTGTTTATTTTGTTTTTATTATTATTTTTTTTTATTATTATTATTATTACACTCTATACGTATTATAAACCTACGTCGCCGATACCAGACTTGAAAGAATCTTTTAATTAATTTACGATCCCAACACCCGTCTAATCTGCTGCTCCGCCTACTCCCGCAGTTTCTGTAGTTGCACAGTCGGTGATAGTGTGATGCTAAGCTTCTTACTTTTTTTTTTCCACCGTCCATGGGAATAAATGTTTACATTCTTTTTTTCGCGCACCTAAATTGTACATATATTTACACCTATATTATATTATATATACCGAACAACCGAACTACGTTGTATCTATATACCTACTCGAAAAAATGAAAAATATCGCTGATCGTCGCGCAGTGTATACACAGCAGTTTGTGATTTGCAGTGTTGACGAAAAAAAATCGTTCTTTCTACCAATATATAAATAAATCTATGTTCCAATATACACACATATCGTCTATATATACATGATATATGTACTCGAAAAATCTCTTATCACGACCATATATATTTTATCTAACCCATGTATTATACATTTATACACCTACAGTCCTTTTCATTTCACACTCGGACCTCTCATAAATAAATTATATGATATGTAATAACTAATACCTCACTGATTTCGTAGTTTTTGCAGTATTAAAATATACCTACCTATGGGATTTAATAAGTAATTAAATTAAAATTTTAAGAGATTTTATGGTATTGTCAATCAAACTAAAATTAGGTTAAAGCAGTGACCAGTATTGGAACTGTGGAAGATTTTTAGTTGATTCGAGCACAAAATATATTATACCAATTATACAGTTATATAGGGTATATGTATATAAAAATTAAAGGATAGACAGATAGACAGTACATATATATTGACATAATAGATTGATATGAGACATATATATATATATATATACTATACATAGATTATAATAGATTCATCAACCTAGTGCAGTGTTTCCCAACCTTGTGGGGCGCTCACCTTTGGGAGAGGGGGGATGTAAACATTGCAGAGGAGGCGCAAGCAGTCATTATGAAGTAAAATTTCATTTATTAAATTATTTTTATTTTACAATGTAGAGAAAAAATGAAAAATGATTATAGGAGGAGGGTGAAAGATGTTTTGAAATCTACAAAACGGGGGGGGGGGTAAAATAGAAGAGGTCGAGAACCACTGACCTAGTGTTTGTAGTTGGAAGTTGCTGTTGTAAAGAAAAACTTATTTCAGGATGTATAAGAAGATTGTCAAGTATTGAAATATCATATTTATTGAGTGTTCATAGAAAAATCATAATACGTAGTGGCAGATTAAATTTTGTACCTAACTATTCACAATACGTACACGAATCATTTACATTAATTATCATGTATAAAATACTATTCGATGTGTAAAGTGAGTTATAATCCACGATAATTTATAATATTTTTATTTTTTAACTGTTTTACGAGGTAGAATTAATTATTGTACAGTATTATTGATAATCAACATAGTAAAATAAAAGTTAGTTTAATTGCTAAAATAGTAAAATACTATTTTAATTAAGAATAAAAAGCATACTTACTGATACTTGTATTATAATAGCTTGAAAATTCGATAAATAAGTAGACCTCATATATTGATAGGTTGTGTGCACAACAGTAAAAGTGAACTATTATTAAAGCTTTAAATTCGAGAATACTATATAATATGATAATTAATAATTATTTTGTCATCAAATCAAAAGATGAGAATTTTATCTGTGTCTGTCTGGTATTTATAAATTTTAATTATAAATTGATATGTGTATGTATAATATTAAGAGCCAGACGTCAAAACACAGATTATATTTAAATTTGATAATTATTATTAGTCAATTTACTCTAATGTTTTAACACAGTTGTGATTGTGCGAGACGTAAATTTGTTATGTCTGAAACACCAAATTGGTGTTATATCTGTGTGTAAACTTCTTAAATATTGTATAATATATTAAAATAATTATGGTTTGATATATAATAGCAAAAATAAAAGTGTTTATAATTAATAAGAGTAAAAATGATGAATTTAGACCATATTGACATCTGAAGTTGAATAGAATTATTATATAAAATATGTGTGTATGATCATATATACTCATATACAATAGTTTTAAAATTCAGTTACTTAGATGTAAGTACCTAAACCTATAATGAAACCAAGAATAAATTTAATTATTTATAGATATTATAAATAACGTAAAAATAATAATCAATGGGCTTGTGTATATATATATACAAAGATATTGTATACATATTTAATATTTTACCTATTCGATTACGTAACCAGAAATGTTTTATGAATTTGGAGGGCAAGGGGAAACTTTTTTAAATGGGTATATTTGTGATTATATATCATAACAAATAATACCTAATTATAAACATTAATATAATATAATTATTATTGTTCCCTTTTTATGATCCAAATTTATTTTCTAATTACTAAATTAATTCTTACTCCCTATTAAATAATATACCTATATCCTTTTAAATATTTATCTAGTTTATAATAAATTATTAGTTTACTACCAGACTTTTTTTCACCAAAGTTCAACTTGGATTTAAAAAATATATCTAGGTACTAAGTAGTAAGTACACATTTTAATATATTATGATAAACACTAATTAATTCAAATTAAAATCAGTTGTAACGGTGCAACCGTTTATTTTACATTCGCTAGAACATCAAATTGACAATTCTCTATCAAATCATTTTCTAGTCACCGTTCATGAACGTTAAGTTTATCATAATAAAATTTATAATTTTTCGTAAAAATATTATGTAATCTTTTCAGATAACTTTATTTTTATTAATCTCATCGTTATCATAAAGTGACTATCATCAATCATATAACAACAAATTAAAAATCACTGTGTCCCGAGCAAGCTGGTGTATTGATATATACACCTTGGTCCCGAGGCTGTAATCCTTATTGATAATAAAATTAGTTTATATTTCTTTATTTGGTATATCTCTATTGACTATTTAATTATATAAAATTTTAAACATCAATTTTTACTATAAAAAATGACATTTATTGTATAGAATAAGGGTCGGTGGCAAAAAAACATTAGCACAAATATTCTGAATACGTCTTTGAATAAAATGATTACTCAATAGTAACCACGGTATATTATAATAATACATACCTATACCTTGGTAGAAACAATACATATTTTGTTAAATCATTTTTCTTATCTTACGAGTTATGATATTAAAT